>PVHP010037585.1:0-17302 GCA_004024765.1 Zapus hudsonius
AAGTTAGGCTTTGATCTGCTTATCTTATCTTGGGGACAGCTGTGGCCTGCCTAGGGGCTTTGGAGTTTTCAGGATTGCTAAGATTTACAGGGGCCCTTGGACTTTGCCTCAACTTCCTTACCAGAAGGAGACTGTCCCAGAAGCCTGCCAGACTCAGCAAAACCCTACATCCTCCATGCCTCATTAGCAGAGTACCACATGGTATATTTGCCATTTGGTAAACTGAAGCATGCAAGAGGCTGGCCATGAGCAAAAGGGTCCCTATGGCAAAGCGGGAGCTAAGGAGTGGGAGGAGGCAGAAGATCAAAGGAATGGATAGTCAAGGCGTGGGGGCATTGGGAACATACAACACTTTTTTTTTTAAAGAGGGTGACATTCTTTTTTTTAAACTTTATTTATTCATTTTCAAGCAGAGAGATACAGAGAGAGAGAGAGAGAGAAAGAGGGAGAGAAAGAAAGAAAGAAAGAGAGAGAGTACACCAGGGCCACCACCCTGTGGGTCCGGCTCATGTGGGTCCTGGGGAATTGAACCCAGGGCCCCAGGCACTGGAGGCAAGTGCCCTATCCGCTGAGCCATCTCTCCAGCCCAACACTTTTTTTAAAAAAATATTTTATTTATTCATTTTCAAGCAGAGAGAGAGAGAGAGAGCACACCAGGGCTACCACCTTGTGGGTCTGGCCTATGTGGGTCCTGGGGAATTGAACCCGGGGCTTTAGGCACCGGAGGCAAGTGCCTTAACCGCTGAGCCATCTCTCCAGCCCGGTATACAATACTTATTGACATAAAAAATATTTCTCCCCACGTCCATGTCCCATTTTTAGCAGTGATGAGATCTAGTGTCCTCTGGTATTGGAGTCAGCAAGAGAAGTCAATTGTCTTTATAAAAATTTAGGCTGTGGGTGGCTGACTGAAGTCTCATGGGAGGCGGTGGGACTGGGTGAGTGTAGCTCCTGGGACCTGCGAGGCTTCTGCAGGAGAGTTGTATCATGGCTCACCAACCAGGAAGGATGAAAATTCTCCTCTGAAGGCAAGGGCTGAGCTGGAAGGCTGCTTCATTTTGTGAATGGAGATATACCTGTGGAACAATCATAGCTGGAGAGTGGTAAATAGGGGGTGAAGGAATTCACACAGGAACTGGAATGTCCTTCACACCATAGCAAGGCTGGAGCCCTGATGCAATGCAGGTGGGCACAGTAAGAGAAATGTTGGAGAGGCATCTGGTATCAGTGGGCCTGGAATGAAACAAAGGGGATGTCCATCCTTTGCTAAAGGGAAGCATTTTGCAAAGCCTGGGTGGAAAATAGTTTGTTATGGAGACAAAATGTTTAAGAGTGATGTTAGTAGTAACAGTAGTCAGCATGGGGCTGGGAGGGGATTGTAAAAGAAGCATCAACAGCCATTAGAAAAAGATCACCTTGAGCAGCTGTGAGGAGGAATAAACTGAATTTAGTAAGGCTGTTAAAAGAGTTAACTTTAAGGAGGCAAAACTTTTCCTGTATTTTTTTTAACCATCAGGAGAGAAAATGACTTAGTACTTAAGCTAGAATAGAAAATTATAATTGGAACCTTATCAAAATTTTAGAGTAGACCATTTTTTCTGAGAAAGCCAAATGAGCAAAACCATTGGACAGCCTGATCCTTAACAAACTTATAAGTAAAACACTTTCTAGGGGCATTTTCCCCCTTTGTTTTTATAAACAAGCAGAAATCATATACATTTACAGTAGTCAATGTCGGCTTCATCATTATCTAATCTGTGCTTAGGAATGTAAGTCAGCTTTTGGGATTTATTATTTTTTCTTTAACTTAAGAGACAGGAAGGTAGGCAAATAGTTTAGTTTTCTGCCTTTGCTTAGGAAAAGGTCAAAGACGCTATTTTGTTTTCTGTCTCTGTTAAGATAGTAAGTTTTTGCATACTGTGGGAGGAGGCTTTTTCTTTAGTTAGATTTTGTAGTTGCATTAGTGTATTTCTTTAGTTTGAAAGAGGAAAAAGAAAAGACAGGAAAATTGACGGACCCCTGGAAGGAGGGGCTAGTGAAAATCTGAAGAGCTATTGAGATAAAGAAATGAAAGAAAAGACTTGCCTCATGTGGAGGCGAGACCCTGGGGCCATCCAGGGCCAAAAAGAAAAGAGAGTTACCCCCTCAGGATGTGGGGGCCAGTCCCCAGATTTCTCCTGGGGCCAATGTTCCTTGTGTGAGGGGAGGCTTACGTGTATCCAGAAGTCCTTTTGTTTAGCTTGTGTCATGCTGGGCATCGGTTGCCTGTCATTCTGGGGGTTGGTTGCCAGACATTTGGGGCACCAGTTCTTGTTTTGAACACTTCTGTGGCTTCTGGTGACCAGCGCCCACTGCCCAGCTGTCGGGCAGCCCTGGCACCGTGCGAGGTTCACTGTTCGTTCTGCCGGTGGCAGCTGCTAATGTGGCGGAAAGGTTTCTCTCTTCTCCCTTTATTGTATCAATACCATTGGTTATATAGAGAAAAAGGGGAGAGGCAGTGGCAGAAACGGGCAAAGGAGATTGGCAGTGATCAGCAACATGCAAATGTCTGCTTTGCATAGATCAGCCCCAAGTGGACGTGACGTTAAGGTTGTATCAAATGGCGGGGCAAAGGAAATGTCACCTTAGACTCTATTGTCCAGGCACAGTGGGGGTGTGAACAAGGGGTTCCCTGCCAAGGAGCTCAGAGGTCTAGGATCTAAGGAAGGAGTGTCTGAGAAGCACCTACCACGTCTCCAAGAAGCTCAGAGATAAGCAAACATTAGACTTATCAGGGCTTCAACTGACCTCTACTTACTTTAACCCTATGCCCTCCATGTCCCTTTTAGCAGTACCCCACAAGTAAGAGGCTGGCTGTGGGCTGGCTGGGTCCATGAATCTGCTGTTTAGATCACCTTTGTTGATGCTGGGGGGCTTGGGTGCTCTGGTCTCTTGGATTCCCCAGGTCTCCAGTGGCTCCAGTGCTGGTCATTGGGGGAAGGGCAGGCTCCTGAACCTTCTGCAAGCTGCTCCTACAACCCTCTTCCCGGTGCTCCTTGTATGGCCCCAACTGTCTCCTTCAGGGTTTCGACTCTTTGAGGCCCAGATCAGTGGAGAAATTTCTCCCTGTAGCTCTGCTCATACTGGTTCAGGCAGGTTCCCAACACATGTAGCTCCTCTGGCCAAATGCCAGAGTTGCCAATGCCTGCCAATTGCTGAGTGGTAGTTGCCAGAAGCCCCTGGTCTCTCGTGTTTCTCCACTGAGGCTAAAAATCTCTCACATACTTTCAGTTTTTGGTAGGAGTCACTTTTGTCATTTTAAACTATTTTTATTTATTGCCCATTTTTATTTTATTTTTTTAAACATTTTATTTATTTGCAAGCAGGTAGAGACACACAGATAGAGAATGGGTACACCAGAGCATCTAGCCACTGTAAACAAACTCCAGATGCATGCACCACTTTGTGCATCTGGCTTTATGTGGAAACTGGGGAATCGAACTCAGGTTCTTGGGCTTTGCAGGCAAGCATCTTAACCACTGAGCTATCTCTCCAGCCCCTTTATTGCCCGTTTTAATCCCCACTATTCTATTCTATTCTATCCCCACTATTCATCTCATAATGGTTTTGATTTTGTGTATATACTGCTTGTGTAGATTTGAGAATTGCTCTGTGGGTTTCTCCACCCAGTCTGTAATGGGCACATTCTTCTGCTCTTCTCGCCCACAACTCAGATACTTTCTCTCTCGCTCAAAGGAAGGACATAGACCTTCAAAACAATATTGATGCAGTCATTAGTTTGATGAAAAAGAAAAGGTTTTTAATATCTATCTTGCCGGGTGTGGTGGCGCACGCCTTTAATCCCAGCACTCAGGAGGCAGAGGTAGGAGGATCGTCATGAGTTCGAGGCCACCCTGAGACGACATAGTGAATTCCAGGTCAGCCTGGACTAGAGCGAGACCCTACCTCGGAAAAAAAAAAAAAAAAAAACCAATATCTTGTAAATTCTTGACCTTATCCCGGACAATGCCAGATTTGCATAAAAGCAGTAGCGTTCCTGTAAGGCCAGACAAATTCCTCCTTGTTCTACAGTGAGTAAATCTTTCACAAGCAAAAGAACAGTTGTATTTTGAATAACAAAAACTTAGGTGAGAGAATCATTTAGTACTAAAGTTGACCTGTGGCAGTCACCTTATTTAAAGCTTGCTATAACTAGTCTTTTAGGAAAAAAAACAAAATTAATTTTTTTATTGAAGGAGACCAAGCAAATACCTTTAGCAATTACTATATAGTATAGAAATCTATAATTGGAAATTTTATAACCATTGAAAAGTATCTCTAACCAATGAAAAGCCTGGTCATAACAGGCTTGTAAGTAAAACACTTTCTAGGGGTATTCTCTCCCCCTCTTTATTATTATATATAAGCAGAAAACATACATTTATAGTAGACAGTGTCTCTAACCACTGAGAAATAGATGAGAAAAGAAACCTCGTGTTTTTCTCTTTGACTCAGTTTACCCACAATCATGGACTTTAGCACCCTAAAGAAGATATAAATCTCCTTGTGTATTTATTTCTCCTACATTTATTATAAACCAGAGGGCCAATCTGGTTTATGAGGAAGCATTGGGAAATATGTCTGTTTCTAGGATTTGGCAATAGGAGGAGCTCTGTCCTAAACTCAAAGCCAGTTGAACACATTAATATCTGCCTTTTCTATTGTTAAGTCCATGAGCACTAATATCTGTAATTGGCTTTTATAGGAAAATTGGCATCCAATGCATTTTGTTTATAGAACTTAGTCTTTTATCCTTATTAGAATTCAGAGATATCATAGCAATTTGACTTAACCTTTATCTAACAATAGAAGAAAGAAAAAAAATTCTAGTATCAAAAGAATTAGGCATTTCTTTGTAAGTAGCACCTTTATGAGTGTAGTTTAAGAAAACTGACAAACCATATGACATTTATTAGCACATTTTATAGGCTTTAATCTAGGGATATAAAATATCTCTTGTAAATAATTTTATGCTGTACATTTTGAGACAGCATAGGCAAAACATAATGATCTCTGAAACAGCCATATTTAACATTTTTACCGCATCTGAGAACGATGTTACCTTTGAAACCTTAGAATATATATCAATTAACCCATGGTAGAACTTTCAAAACTGATCGAGGATAACCTGAGGAGATGAAAGTCTGTATGTATCATAGTTTAAATCCAAAACTATAGAGTCAGGAAAATGCCTTCAAATAACCCAGAAGGAGGAAATTTTTTATTAGTCCAGTAAGCATATTTCCCATCCTTCTACCTCAGCTCTGTAAATAGATCACAAGTATCTGTTGTAGAAATATCCAGCAACAAACAGACAAAGCCTTCACAGCAAGAGAACAGGGGGGTTAAATTTACACCCGGGTTCCAATTACAAAGAGATGTGTACCTGACATTTAGGAATGTAAATTACAAGCACCTAGGAACTTGCACCTTACAATGGGTTCTGGAGAAGTCCAGATAATCCTCCCCAGGTGATCTTCAGCCTCAACTTCCTTATCACAGCTAAAGCAATTGCTTCTTTTGTCTCACTGGACTTAGAAAAAGGCTTTCTAAATTGACTAGAAATCAAATTAATAGAATTTTAACTTTAAGCAATTTTGTATCTAGTTTTCTTTTTTATTAGGAACTTGAAAGTTCCCATTATCTGAGCATGTCTGTAGGGCCTTTGTAATAAACAGCTCAGCCAGCTTGGCATGGGGGAGGGGCTTTATAGTCACACCTATTTGAGGTATGCAGACGTACCTTCTGCTGGCAGGTTTGAAAGAGAAAATACCTTGTATTGACCGGGGCAGCAAATGCGCATTATCCATAGGAAAATCCACCAAGGATTTTTCATGATGTCTGTAAAAGGAGAGAAAAAATATCTTCTCAGGGAGTTTCTTCTTCCCTGGAGATGTTATGATTATCTATCTGCTTTACCAATCTCTCTGGTAGCTACCTGGCAGCATCTAGCTCTTTTGGATACACACATGCAGATCCTCAGCCCCAGATTAAGACCAGGTCTGGAACATGCCATTTCTTTTTTAAAGGATCATTCCATAGGACCGTAGCAAAATCTTTGTGAGTTGCTGTATGCCAGAAACGTTCGGCTGCAGAGCGTCTGTCTTTGTCCAGGGTCAAAAAATTTAAATAAAAAGTGAGTGTGACAAAAGGTTATGGGGGGGAGCCTTTAACAGGATACCATTCTACTTTTTTAATTTTCTGGAGAGTATTTTTAAGAGATAAATAAGCCCTTTCTACAATACCTTGGCCTTGCCGATTATAGGGAATTCCGGTAGAGTGTTTAATGTTAGGTTGTTGACAGAACTAAGTAAATAGAGACCCAATGTATCCTGGGCCATTATCATTTTAATGTTTTCCAAATTTCCAACACTACTATAGCAGCCAGAATATGAGCAATGACATGTTTTCTTGCTTCCCCAGATTGTGGTGTAGCAAAGATAAATCCACTATAAGTATCAACCATTATATGTACATATTTTAGATTTCCAAAATCAGGAATATGGGTTACATCCATCTGCCATAGGGCATTTGGCATAAGGCCTCTGGGGTTTACTCCTAAGTGAGGAATGAGCAAGAAGGTAATACAGGAAGGGCATTGTTTTACAATTTGCCTTTAAGTCAGGTGCAAGAAAAATCACCTGAGATGGCTCTACTTTATGAGTTAATTTTCAATTTTTTAGTTGTTCTTTAAATTCTAACAATGTAGTTGGCTAAAATCAGAAAGTATTCTGTCTTCAGTATTTTATTTTCAGTACCACGGAAATAGAGATCAATGACAAACTATATCATATCTCAGAGACACTCCATGGATACACTTAGCATCTTTAATCTTTATGTTTTTAAATCATAATTATATATGAACATGTGACAGTCAGGTGTGTGTAGGGACCGCTCCTCCCCTTCCAGCCCCTCCCTTTGAATGGGAGGTGTTTAGTTAGAGCTACAACCTAGGTGCTAAAACTGATTGGTCAGATATGAACCAATCAGCTGTCCCTCTGACTCACCTGGGGAGGACTTAAAACTAGCTTCCCTAGAGGAAGTAGGCCCTCTTCTTCACACACATGGCAATGGAGTAGGACGGCTGTTGACCCAGGCCTCAGTGAGGTAAGGCCTGTACTCCCTACCCCAGCAGCTGGAGTAGGGGGCAAGCTCCAGACCTTTTCTCTCATAAACCTCTCTTTCTCATAAAGGGAGCTTTCTGTTATCTTTTCTTGGGCTGTTTAACTAAATAGTAAAAGCTCTAAACTCTGACACGTGTTTTCCCCACACTGGTGGCAGGAAAACTCTATGACTTCTCACATCCAATTTCCCCATCCAACTCCCCTTTTCCTGATCTACTAAATTAGAATAAATGTGTAATTAAAATTTAATTCTGTCCCTGTGTACAATTCTTTGGCATTAGAGGACAAGAACTCGGAGGAGGAGGAGGGGGAAGGGAGGATTCCAAAACTCTCCCCCCCCCCGCGTTGCTTACTATTAATTAGCAGCAACCCGTATCAAACACTTATAAGAATTGTTGGTTTTGAGACTTTAATAAAATAAAGATCATTGGCTTCCTCTGCAGGCTGAGCCCACCACAAGTCTTTTTTTTTTAACTTGTTAAAATTCCACTTTCCATTTATGCAATCAGAATAGTGTGGTTTACAGTGACAAATTGGCAAAGATGTACACAAAGATAGCTCTCATAGACATGAGAAAAATGGGAGACGTTAAAGCCAGTAAAAGTAGTAATTTTTTCAAAAAAAACCCCTAAATATCATTTAAAGTCTAGCATATAGAACTATGGAAACAAATTTTAAAATAAACCTATTCCAGTTAGCTGGACTAACAAATTAAGAGCAATTAAATGAATAATCTTGGGTTCCAGAATAGGTGCTTGTGTCTGAAATCCTGATTTTATGTTACATTTCAAAACTCAATTTCCTGTCCTAGAGTAGCTCAAAATCAATACCAATAATTCCTTAAGTCATATTGGTTTCATAAATTAAGTTCCTTCCTTCTTGATCTCAAGCAAATGAGTGAGTATCTTCTGTAAAATGGAAAAGAAAGCTTTTGTAAACTCCTAATATAATGTAATATATATGTACTTATACACATATAAGATATACTTATGTAATATATATACTTATATAAAATATACACTAACATATAACACATTGATTTTCTAGATTTACTTCAGAATACGAGAATAGTACTTTAAAAGTGTCATAATTCTGTCAAATACCTTATTCCTTAATGCTATTTAAGTCACCTCTACTAAAGAGGCTTTGTGTCAACTATGTATCTTCACTGTGTTATTTAAGATAAAAGAAACAAGGAAGCAGATAACACTGAAATATTTACAGCAATCAGCCAGCCGGCAGAGGAAAAAGCTTGACATTTCATAATTCCCTCTTAACAGGGAGGGCCAATCAAATCAAGCATAGATTATAAAATATAAGAAAATAAAGGTTTCTACTTAACTTTCTATACAGATTTTGCCTATTTCTTCTCTCATATTGTTGAACAGATAAATCACTAATATTCTTTTAAAATAAGAGAAAAGGCTATGAGATGACTAAAAGGGCATGAACTGAATGTTCATCTTTCTTTTTTATGTACTACATACCCCTTGAGACTCTCTAAGTCTGCCTTTCCATATCTGTAGAGTGGAGTAACGGAGAAGTGCTATGTGTTCTGCCCCCAAAGACAACAGAGTAATGTAAGGTTGCAATAAGTAAGAATAGTGATGTAATAAATATATATTTCATTTTAACAAGAGGTCAAATTATCAAAAATTATAGAAAAAGGCTTTTTAGTATATTCTAATATTTAATTAAAATGTCAATGCATTAAACTTATTTGTGTGTTCATTATGCTCAGACTGTAGACTACAATGCTGAAAGCATAGTCAGGTACCTGCTTTCGGCTAACACCCAGACTCTGCTAGGATTGACTGATGAGACAAAGACTCTCTACAAATCCAGGAATCTGAATAATATGTTCAAGAAGAAATAGATCTTTTGCAGACAAGAGAAGGAATCTTATGATGTATGCTACCTGTCCCTACAAGTACTGATGCTCAATAATTCTCCCTTCCAAAAGATGGCTCAGTGATTAAGGTGCTCGCTTGCAAAACTTGATGTCCTGCTCTTAATTCCCCAGTATCCACATAAAGCCAGATGCACAAAGTAGTGCATGTACATGTGTCTCGAGTTCATTTGCAGTGGCAAGGGGCCCTGACATGCCATTCTCTCTCCTTCCCCTCTCTTAAATAAGTAATATTTTTTAAAAGCTGTATGTCTTAGAAATCGTTTTATTTTAGCAAAATGGGTAGGCTCCATTCTGTATCATAAAATTCACTTTTTAAATCATCATTTATTGAAGCAGTTGTTGAACTACTAGTTGTTTGCTATTCAGTCAATGTTTCATATCTATGCAAAATATCTTTGCACTTATCTTTGTGTATTTCTATAAAATGTTTCCTCAAATTGTCACAGCTGTCATTGTGCTTTTAAAAATGCTGTCTTAAAATATGTGTTTATATGCATAGGTATTTAAATATAACTTTGGTGAATGGTTTACATTAAATACTATTACTTTAAAAAAATACTCCCTTCCAGTCCTTGCCAAGGATGAGCAAATACTGACATTTTACTTCAAAAGATTTTGGGGGGCTCACACTCTCCTTATCTTATGTATAGAACCAGGCATATGTGTAAACATAAATGAACATAATCTAAGAGTAGTCCCAAATTCAAAGTATGGTTCAAAGTGCAACTATACATTGTAAAGGCATCAACTGTGCTGTGTAACATTGGCCCTCCCAGTGACTGTGGGAATCAGCCAGTGTCAGAGTCATAAAGAAGGGGTCTTCTGTAGGAGTCCCTGCTGTGGAGCACTCCTAATAAGAGATACTCCAGTGGAAGCTTCATTTTGATTCTCATAATCTAACACACTCTCATTCCGAAGCAGCTCCGGTTATCCACAGCTCTCTTAATAAAGGGTATCTGTGCCACTGTCCAGGTCTTCGTTTATAATGAGCCTTCTAGCCCACTGCCCTGCCCTGACAACACTGCTACCGTGAATTAAAACCATCAGTTTCTGTGGATTTGTCAAAGCATCCTCACTCATAAAGATAAAACTCTTTGGTTCACTTTCAGTGGCATCTACTGGAAGAGAGGCTTTTTTCAAATTACAGTCCTTTTCCAGGAGCTCATATACATATTTCGTGATAATCTCTCCGAGAGCCTCATATCTTTTCTGGTTCCATCTATGCAAGTCTTCTCGGTAATTAAAAACAAATGGTCTCCCGTTTTTACATGTCTTTTCATTAAAAGCATATTCGAATCCTTCCAGGGTATCAGGAAAATCAAGAGGAGGTTCATCCAAGTCTATCCTAGATAACAAATCTTTCAGTGGTGTAGTCTTTTCTTTTTCTTCTGGACCTCCCTGCAGGATTTGTGCCATGTTTATCCAAATTGGCAAGTAAATTAAAGAACTCAAGGAAATAATACATCAATCTTCAGAAGACAGTCTGTGCTCTACCCCCAGCCACAGGGCTGAGACAGCAGGCAGGGTGAGGCGGGGCCGACTCCCTCATGCGTGCGGGGCTTGTCACTTTCCCTCTCGGGATCCGCGCCCCAACCCCCACCACAAGTCTTATAAGGACAGGTGTGTGTATTTAATTCCATCAAATTCCTGTTGGTAACTCAGTAATGCATGAAACAGAATGAAAAGAAGAATAAAGGGAACTCTAAATGTTACTGAAAAGAAATAAAAGCCTAAAGCAACAAAACCCCTAAGTTTCCATTCCACCCTACTCTAGTAAGACTCTCAGATCATCCTTTCTGTCTGTAACACTTGGCTTTGTTTCGCTTTTACAATTTGTTTTACAATTTGTCTTACTTGTTCTCTGGAGATATGAAACATTAGCCTTAGGGTCTAGGTGTTTAGGTGGTGAAGTTGGTGAGCGTTTAAGGCAGCAGAAATTTTATCCTGGTCAGTTACATGAAATATTTGTTGCATAGCCAAATCTGCTCTGTAATTTCCTTCAGCCAAGGGCCCAGGCAGGTTAGAATGGGCCCATAGGTGGCCAATATAAAAAGGGTGTTTTCTTTTATGAATAAATGTCTGTAATAGTCTATATAGCAAAGCTGCTCTTAGACGTGCTTCTTATTTGTTCTGCAGTTTCCAATAGGGGGAGAGAAGCACTGTCAGTAAACAAATTAAAAGGCTTGTCTGGGAAGGCAGAGAAGACCGCAAGTACAGCTTTGGAGTTCAGTAAGTTGAACTGATTTGTCTTGGGTTTTGAATTGAACAGTTTTATCAAGATAGACATAAGCCGCAAGGCCAGAGGATGACCCATCAGTAAAGACCAGAAGAGCATGGGGAATGGGCTGAAAAGAGGTTAACGTGGGGAAAACAAACTCATGCACATTAATAAAATGTAGAAGTTTGTTAGGGGGATAATGATTATCAATCCAGAATATGAAGCACAAGCAAGGGGCCAATGATCTGTGACACGAATTAACCAATCTATTTGTTCTTTAGAATAGGGTTGAATAATGATGTCTGGTTCTTTTCCAAAATATCATTTTCCATGGTCCCTCCTTAAGCTAATAAGCTTTGCCACTGCCTGATAATATGGATAAATTGCACAGGCTGGAGAAGCAGGTAGATGAACCCACATGATTGGAGCAGTCTGCCAGAAAACTGCAGTAGGGGTTAAAGCCATTTTGCAGATGATAAACATCAATGGTTTTGCATAATCAATAGCAGTCACAAATTGTGACTCGATGGCTTGTTCTGCCAATTGTATAGCAAGGCACCCTTCTTTAGTAAGGTGTCTAGGGGAATCTGGATCATCAGCCATGGTGAGATCATGAATGTGATGACCACTTTGTGTCTGGAAGACAGTATTGTAAGCCCTCCAAGTTACCTTTTGGGGTGACATTCTACCTCACCTATATTCAGTGTGAAGCTGGTTCCATCTTTGGTGCACTGTGGGCCCTGCTTAGCTGGTTGGGTGGGTCTGCTCTTCTGCTGAGTTGGATTCCTTGTGAGGGAAGGGTAGCTCAGAGTCCTGAGATCTCTGTGGTTCACAAGGCTGCCATATGGGGGAAGGGAGGTTGTGAAAAGCTGTCTGAAGTTGTTCTAGAGATGCTCACCGGGGACCTGTTGTGCTCTTTTTCGGTGCTTTGATTTAGAAAGACTGGTATGAGTGAGATTCAGAATTTCTTCTCACTCATATGGCTTTTGTTGGCTTAGGCAGAGCCAGGCAAGTAAAAGTTTTACCCACTGGCCACTGGCTGGCTGGAGCCTGATTCTTGCTGAAGGTGTGGTTGATGGAAACTCTCAGATCCCTCCTGCTTCTCTACAAAGGTCTCTTTTGGGTAAATAATAATATAGATCCCCTGGTTGATAGCTAGGGACTGGCCCATAGAATCATGGATGCCACTTTGCCTGCCATGGTCAGACTAAACTCACACTGATCCAGTCTCATTCAAGATGGCTGCAAGCAACAACCTCTAAATCCTCCTCAGCAACAGCCACAGTTTCTTTTTCTTCTTCAGTTCCACAGATTTAGCCCTATAGGTGGGAGGGGCCTTACTGAGTCAATATTCCTCTTGGGCCCGCCCTATACTTGCACCTTGTGATGAGGCCCATTCTACTTGGTTGGGTAATTTGTACATGTGGGGGCTCCCTCTGAGCCCCTTACCCTTCTTTCTATTTCTATGTGAGGGGCATCTTCTTGCTCTCCTCTCCTCCAGCCAGGCTGGGAAAGGGAGAATTTCTTTTGGCTTGGGCTTTCCTGCTTTGCGTTCCTTCTTAATCCTAACTCTCCCTAAGATAAAGTTCATAACTTTCCCTTTCCATGAATCTGCATTCTCAATTATTCAATAATGTAGATAAGAACTCAAGATTTGGGAGCTGCTCGTGGGGGACTCTAACCTCCCAGAGTACTCCAACATCAAGAATTCCTCACATACCTCAACTTTTTGGTAGAAGAATGTGTTAAGAGTTGTCTTGCCTCTTTTTTCTCAGTTTTTTTTTTTTTTTTTTTTTTTGCAGGCAAAAAGTATATCTAGCTGGGCATAGTGGCACATGCCTTTGGTCCCAGGACTCAAGAGTTCTTCTAAGAATTTTTTTATTCTTTTATAATTTCTTCAATAATCTTCTCATTGTTCAATAGTGTGTTGTTCAAACTCCAGGAGTTAGTGTATTATCTATTTTTCTCTGTTTTCTAGCTTTTAGGGAGTTATGCCAATTTTTCTAAATGTGTGAAGACTTGCTTTGTGTCCTTATATATGCTCTATTTTAGAGAAGGCTCCATGAACTGCTGAGAAGAGTATGTATTCTGAAGCGTTGGAGTGGAATGTTCTGGAGATGTCTGCTGAATCCATTTGGTCTATGATTTCCTTTGGCTCTATCGTGTCTCTATTTTCTGTTTAGATATCTTTCTACTGATGATGGTGGGGTCTTAAGTCACCCACCATTATTGTGTTAGGATTAGTGTCTGATTCAGTGTCAAGGAGAGTCCACTTCTTAAAATTTGGTACACCTGTGTTGGGGCATATATGTTTTGATTGCAATATTCTTTTGTTGATTGTTCCCTTGATGAGTATAAAGTGGTCTTCTTTATCTCTTTTAATTGCTTTTGGTTTACAGTCTATTTTGTCAGATCCTAGCATGTTCATACCTGCTCGTTTCCCATTTCCATTTGCTTGGAATATCTTTTTCCATCCTTTCAGTCTAAGGTGGTGTGTCTTTTAATGGTCAGGAGAAACCTTGAAGCAAATGGATGAATCTTTTCTTTTCTGATCCAGCTTGTTCATCTACGTCGTTTCATTGGGGAAGTGAGTCCATTGATATTCAGACTTATAATTGAGAGGAACGAGTTAATCCCTAGAGTGATGAAGATTTCATAAAGTTTGGTGTTTTCTTGATCTTCGTTTGCTTTTCATCTGTTATAGTTTTTGTGTTGTTTTGTTTTATTGTTGTTTATTTTTCAAGGTAGAGTTTTGCTCTAACCCAGGCTGACCTGCAATTCACTATGTAGTCTCAGGCTGGCCTCGAACTCATGGATCATTTTACCTGTCTCCAGAGTGCTGGGATTAAAGGTGTGCACCACCATACCTGTCTGTTACAAGGTTTGTTTATGTTTTGGTTTGGTTTGATTTGGGTTTGTTTTTTTGTTTTTGTTTTTTTTTTTTGAGATAGTTTTTCTCTAGCTCAGGATGAATTAGAATTCACTGTGTAGTCTCAAGGTAGCCTCAAACTCACTGAGATCCTCCTACCTCTGCCTCCCAAATTCTGGGATTAAAGGCATGCACCACACCCCCAGCAGTTACAATTTTGATTATTGATTTTTTTCTTCCTGTAGTCTCTTGACTATGATTGTTCTCTTCAGTGCAAAGTATCCAGTATTCTCTATAGGACTGCATTAGTACTCATATATTCATAAAGTCAGCTCTTATATTGGAAGGTTTTTTAACCCTGTTATTGCTGGATAAAGCAGTTGGGGTTGTCAGCAGTGGTCTTTCAAAAATTCAAATACTCCATTCCAAGCCATTCTGGCTTTTAGAGTTTCCATCTTTTAAAAAAAATCAGATGTTACCCTGAGGGGTTTATTTTTGTAAGTGATGAGCTATTTCTCTCTTAAAGCTTTTTCTACTCTCGCTTTGTCTTCTGTCTAGTGTTTAACTATAATGTCACATGAGGAATTTCTTCTGGTCCTGTCGATTTGTCATTCTGTATGCCTCTTGTACCTGGATATACCTGTCTTTTTTTCAGTCTTCAAATATCTTTTATTGGAAGGCCATGCATTGCCTTCATTTAATGTATTTCAAATCACTGTATAGTTACTTTTGTGAAAACACTGACTGCATTTGCTAGTACAAAAAAACCTAAAAAATGTTTCAGGAATGACGGTTCAAGATGACTGACTAGAAGACACGCCATGTCCCTTGGGAAACAAGGGTCAGGGTTTTCAGCGGGGATCCAGGTCGTGGACACAAGCTATGGTCATGCTCTGAGCTCCAGACACCTCCCGGCACAGGATTCTCACCACTGGAAGCCTCCATCGAGGACCAGCGCTCGCCGGAGGCAGTGAGTTGTCAAGAGCCGGCAAGCCCAACCAGAGCAGCCTCAGCCTGCTGACCACCAGAGCCTTTTCCTCGGCCTCTGCCGGCTTCCCTCGGGTTCCCTCCCTGTCTCTCTCGCCCTCTGCGTGTTCCACACATCTATCCCATCCTTCCTGGGCCCTTGAGTGTCTATCATTTTCAATTTTTTTTCTCTTTTTTCTTTTTCTCTTGCTCCTACGTAAACCCTGCCCCCATCCTCCTGGTCTCCACCCCTCCAGATCCTTACTAATCCATTTCCTTGCTTAATTTTGTTTTTGTTTTTGTTTTTGGCCTGCTGACTGGGACCTGGGCTCATACGTGGCCACTCCCCCCCCAGCCTCCAGGTCTCCATCCCATCTGCCCCGCCCCTCCAGGCCTTGCTAATCTATAACCTTGCTTACTTTTTTTTTGTTTGTTTATTTTGTTTTGTTTTTGGCCTGCCAACTGGAACCTGGGCTCTTACATAGCCCCTCCCCCAGCCTCCAGGACTCCAGCACATCTGTCCCACCCCTCCAGGCCCTTCCTAATCCATTTCCTTGCTTACTTTTTTTATTTGTTTGTTTGTTTGTTTTGGCCTGTGGACCGGGACCTGGGCTCTTACAGAGCCCCTTCCCCTGGCCTCCACATCTCCAGCGCATCTGCCCAGCCCCTCCCTTCAGGTTTTTGCCAGTCTTTTTTCTTGTTTACTCCTTTATTTTATTTTATTTTTTATTTTTCCTCTTTTTTCTCTTCCCTTTTCTTTTTCTTCCCTCCTCTGTGGTACTTTCTGCCCACCGAACCCTGAGGCTTCCTTGAGACCTTACCCCTGTGGTTTTCCCCACCTGTCTACCCCCACAGTTTCCCCAACCCCGGCTCCCCGTGGTACCCCAGCCCACTGATTCTGGATAATCCCTGAGGTATACTCAAGCTCCGGGTCCTACGGTTTCCCCACGTACCCGCCAGCTCCTGTGGTAGCCCGAAACCTGGTTCCCACAGTTTCCCCATGTGATAAATAGTCCCTGGGCTGCAGTGACAAGCAGGTGACACCCTACCCCATCGTACCTTACCCCTGAGGGGCCCCGCACCCCCTAGTAGGCTACATAGGACCTGGCACCCCACCCTCTGCCTACATAGTCCCCACAGCCCCACACCCTCCTCTAACAGGGTACCCCCAGTATCACCATCAAAGTCCAGCCAGTGATCTGAGGGCACACACACTCACAGAGTAAACAAGTGAGTGCTCAACCCTACCTGTGGAGTTCAGTGTACTCCCAGAACACACTAGCAAAGTGAAATCAGATCAAAGGCATCCCACCAATCAACTCAACTGGAATCGAAATGGGCAGGCCTCAACGCAAGAATATATCACCAGCTGAGGAAATCATGCCAAATGGCAACAACAATGCCACCAAAGAGAGTGAGCAGAGTCAGGCCCAAGAAGACAAGACAATAAACCCTGCTCATACTGGTACAGATCTTGAGGAAATCTTAATGTCAGTCATGCAAGCAAAGATGGTAGCAAAAATGAAGGTATCAAAAAACCAGCTTTCCAAATTAACTGAAGACATCTGCAAATATAAGAATGACTGTCAGGAAGAAGTATTTAAATCAAACCTTGAAATGAAAACACATCTCAACAGGATGATGGAAGCAACCCAAAAAGAAGTAGCAGAAAACAAAAACCATCTTGAAATAATAAGAACGTCCCTAGAATCTCTTACTAACAGGATTATCCACTGGGAAAACAGAACCTCAGACATGGAAGACAAAACAGAAGAGAATTCGCGAGAAATAAGAAACTTGACAAAATTCAAAAGAGCAAGTGAACAAGACTCAAGGGAAATGTGGGATACCATAAAAAAAACCTAATCTCAGGATCATGGGGATCCCAGAAGGAGAAGAAAACCAAGCTAGGGGCATAGAAAATATTTTCAACATAATTATGCAAGAAAACCTTCCATACTTGGCAAGAGATAGCCCTGTACATCTAAAAGCGATACAGAGGACCCCAAACAAATTGGACCAAATGAGGAACACCCCAAGACATATCTTAGTTACAATGCCTAGTATTGAGGATAAAGAGAGAGTCCTTAGAGCAACGAGAGAAAGGAAACTCACGTATAAAGGAAAACCCATCAGAATCACCTCAGACTTCTCCAGAGAAACTTTAAAAGCCA
>PVHP010037586.1:0-17317 GCA_004024765.1 Zapus hudsonius
AACTGGTGAGAATGGGGTGTTGATGTCATCTACTACAATTGTGCTTCCTGTTATCTGTGACCTCATTTCTAGTAGTGTTTATTTAATGAAATTGGGAGCACCTGTGTTTGGCGCATATATATTTAGAATAGTAATGTCCTCCTCTTGAATAGTTCCTTTAATCAATATGTAATGACCTTCCTTATCTTTCTTAACTACTGTTGGTTTGAAGTCTATCCTGTTTGATATTAGAATAGCAACACCTGCTTGTTTCCTAGGTCCTTTTGCTTGAAATACTATTTTCCATCCTTTCACCCTAAGGAGGTATCAATCTTTTATGGAGAGGTGTGTTTCTTGGAGGCAACAAACAGAGGATCCTGATCCTGCCTTTAATCCAGTCTGTAAATCTGTGTCTTCTTGTCAGAGTGTTGACGCCACTGATGTCAAGAGTTATTATTGAAAGGTGTGTTTTTATTCTTGCCATTTCTTATTTTTGTAGCTTTTCCTGTTTTTCCATTACTTTCTTGTATTGCCTATTATTTGAATATGGTTTATTTTTTCCTGTTTTCTCATGTATGCATTTTCTTTTCTCTTTAGTCTGAAGGATACCTTTACATATTTCCTGCAGAGCTGGCTTTGTAGACATAAATTTCTTTAGCCTGTCTTTGTTGTGGAAAGTCCTTATTTCTCCTTCAATTGCAATGGATATCTTTGCTGGCTATAGTCATCTTGATTGACAGTTGTTATCGTCCAGGACTTGGAATACATCACCTAAAACCCTTCTGGATTTTAACGTTTATGTTGAGTAATCTGCTGCTATCCTGATGGGCTTGCCTTTCTAAGTTATCTGATGTTTCTCTCACTGCCTTCAAAATATTTTCTTTGATCTCTGTGTTCAATTGTTTAATTATATGGCATGGGGAGGTTCTTCCCTGGTTATGCCTATTTGTTGTTCTAAATGCTTCCTGTATCTGCATTGGCACCACTTTCCCTATTTGGGGGAAATTCTCATCTGATATTGTTGAAAATATCTTCTATGCATGAGAGTGAAAGTCTTCTCCTTCCACTATTCCTTGAATTCTGCATGATGTCCTGAATATCTTGAAATTCCCACTCATACTTTCCTAGTAGTTTGTCCTTCTTTTAGTTGGAATGTTCTAGATCTGCCACCTTGTCTTCCAGTTTAGATATTCTATTCTCTCCTTGATCCATTCTATTGGTGAGACTTTCTACAGAGTTTTGTATTTGACTTACTGTGTTTTTCATTTTTAGCAATTTTTGATTGGAATTTCTTTATTATTTCTACTTTCTTACTCACATCTTGTATCGACCTTATTTCCTTAAGCTCATTTCCTGTGTTCTCTCTCTGGAGTTTGATTTCTTCTTTGATTCCTTTTTTTTATTTCTTTGAGCACAGTTACAATCATTATTTTGAATTCTTTGTCAGGCATTTCATCTAAATCAGTCTCACTGAAGGTCATTTTTGATGGATTTATACTTTTTGGTTGAATTATATTGTCCTGGTTTTTTGTGTTTCTTTTATTATACTGTAGAGATTTTTGCATCTTGAATTAATTTAATGCTTGGGTTTCCTGATTGTTTGCTGTGTTCTTTGATGTGTGGATCAGAAGTTATGTATCATCAAGTTATGAGCCTAATGTGCCAGCTGTGGCTGTTTGTTACTCCCAGAGTGACCACAGAGTAACTCAATGAGCTGTTGTTGCCGGCTATGTAAATATTCTAGTAGGCTAGCTGGAACAAAATACAGGTCTTATATGGTAATGGGCAATACACACACATAAACAAAAGCAGCACAGGGTATTTATACCAGGATGGGGTTAAACAGGTAATCTTAACAAAGCCAAAGTTCCTAAGAGTGAGCGTTAATTCACACTTTTAATCCTGTTGACTGGGAGGCTGAGATATCTGGCTTATGCTGAATTCCAGGTCAGCCTGGGGCCCAGTGAAAACCTGCTCCCAGGACAGAGAGAAAAGGAAAACAAGAAGGCACCATAAATCTAGAGATAACAAATGTAACAAATTCCCTATCAAGACCCAGCTTATTTAAGAATGGAAAAAAGTACATCAACCAACTCTTGCCAGTCCTGTTACCTCCAGGTGTAGCTCTGCTCTCAGCCGGCTCCCTCTCAGCCCGCCTGTGGGCTGGCTGGGTCTGTGAACCCGCTGTTTAGATCAGCTGAGCTGGGTGCTGGGGACTGGCTGCTCCGGCTCCAGTGGCTCCAGTGGCTCCAGGTGCTGGTCCTTGGTGGAAGGGCAGGATCTTGATACTGCTGCAAAGCCGCTCCCTTGTGTCATCATTATGGCGCTCCCTGGCTGGCCCCAGGTGTCTCCTTCTTCGGGTTTTTTGATTTTGCATGGCCAGGGTGAATGGAGAACTCTTTTGCTGTTGCTCTGCTGGCCTGGCTGGCTTTTAAAAATATTTTATTTATTCATTTTCAAGTATATATATATATATATAGAGAGAGAGAGAGAGAGAGAGTATATATATATATGTATAGAGAGAGAGAGAGAGAGAGAGAGAGAGAGAGAGAGAGAACACCAGGGCTACCACCTTGTGGGTCTGGCATATGTGGGTACTTGGGAATTGAACCCGGGGCCCTAGGCACTGGAGGCAAGTGCCCGACTGCTGAGCCATCTCTCCGTCCCAGGCTGACTGGCTTGTTTTGAGGCAGAGTTTCACTCTAACCCAGACTATAACTCATGTTGGAAATTACAGGCATGATCCACTGTGCCAAGCTGGTGAAGGGATGTCTGATCTCAGTTGTTTTGTTAAGGATTTTGACCATTACTCCTCGAGGGGAGGGACAACGCAGGAGGGCACAGCAGACAGTAGTATTCCCAATGTCCTCTTGTTTCCAGCAGTCCAGTGATAAGCCCAGCCTTATCACTTGGTAATCACGTGCCTCTGGTTCAGTTGCTCAGACATCCAGTCCTCAGAGTTCTCATCTCTAACATGGACATGGGATCGTACCATCTTCACTGGCTGCTGTGTTAACTAGATTAGCAATGAAGAAGTAGAAGAGTCTTTCTGAATTGCTGCTTGTGTTCTCCATGTATTTTCCTTCTAGGAATTGCCTGTGAGTTATTCCTTGGACTCCTACCAGAGTTTTCAAACTGCAGCTTCATGAACTGGTAAAACTTGTGTAGTACCAAGTGCCTACTACATAGTAGGCACTATTCTAAATCCACTACAGAAAGGAACTCACTGAATCACCAAATACCTTATATGTAAGGTGCCTTACTTCAAGTAAGTCATCTTAAACACACAAGGTCACAGGATTTTCTGAAATTCACAAAGCTATTAAGGAGCTGAGCAGAGATTTGAGGCCAGGAAACAACTCTAGATCCATCTTCTATGAGGGCTTTTCTGTGGCCACTGATTGGCACACTGCATCTCTGTTGCTCTGAGCTGAGATTCAGTTTGTCCATTTTGTCTCCCCACCCTCAAGCTGGGCATGTAACTTTACAAAACCAAATATTATATTTTTTTCTTTGTTCCAAAGACTGTCCTGCTACTAGGTGAGCACACACACCCCTCTTTACTCTGAAATTGCCATTTCTATGGAAAACATAAGAATGGAATGGCCAAGAGCTTTCTTTTCACCTTGTGGAGAAAAGCCACCTGAGATAGATACCAACAACATAGTGAATGACAAAACTAGGCAAGTGAAAAGGAAAGGGAAGGAAGGAGGGAGGGAGAGAGGGAGAGAGAGAGAGAGAGAGAGAGAGAGAGAGAGAGAGAGAGAGAGAGATCCGGTCCTGTCCCACCTGGTTTGCCAGCTGAGATGCTTGGGCTCTGGGCTAACAAATCCCTTCTGCATACATAAAGAATTTTGATAGGCATTCTGCTACTTGCCCTTTTAAGAATTGTGATTAAAGTAGAGAGTAAAAATTAACAAGAAAAGTCTTCAATTTAAACATATGCAAAATTATGTGGATGCAGAGTCATTTCACTAAGCTATTAGAAGACTTGACTCATAATGGGGAAGTAGAAACTCCTGAACTAGAACTACAAATTTCATCATGATAACCATGGGGAAACCTGATAAACGGAGCTCAAATGGACCATTGTCCAGGACAAGCCTGTCAGAATTATTCAAGGACCAACAAAACTTGAAAAAATCTAGTATTTTAATACATTTCCTGCACTTTACAGAAGCAGAAAAATCACAGAAGGCACCGAAAATGCATAGCTCTAGATACAATTTATATAGATTTCAACACTGTCATGTTTACCACTGGTTAACCCCTTCTTAGTCAGTGCATGTCTGATTCCTGGACTGTATATGACACAGAAGAGAGCAGCCAGGGAAGAGGCATTTGGGTTTTACTTTGGGGTCCAACTCTCCCCAAGCCTGTTGCAGCTCAGTTGCGTTTTTTTCTCTCAGTTGCACACGTGTTTGAGATGCGGTTACATAAAGTCTTGCGTAAATGCACAAGTGTTTTGTGCAGATAGTGTGACACTGGCATTTGTCGTGTTTGATATATGCGCTTGAATTATTCTATAAATAGTAATATGTGCTCAATGTGATACAGAAGGGACTACACACAGTAGATACACATGCTTTTTGATATGTGGCCAGAGCATGTGTTGTTACTTTGCACGTATGAGCAAACACAAGAGGTGTGTCATATTTGTGAGTTCAAGGAATATGTTCACCTACTGTGGTATTCACAGCGTTTGCACAGCCCTTTCAAAAGGTTTCTCTGCAAACATTATCTACCCCACCACCTTGTCAGCACCAATGTAGGCTTGGCATCCACAAGAGGGAGACCAACTTCAGTCCGTGCGGTGCCTGATCCAGTTCCCAGCCACACTGCCCCGCTCACCACCGCACCTGGCCCTCAGTTCCAGCCGACTCTCCTCTTTCCTCTTAGTGCTTGGAAAATTTCTGAAACAATGAAATGGTGTTCCAGATGCGGAACGAAGAACGATTTTCTTTTCAAAAATAGATCCTTTCTTTTTGTAGTGTCTTTTTTACTCCTGCTGACTTGAACTATGTCAGAAATAGAATCGATGCTTAATTCAGAGAAGGCTTTCTAAAGGGCTGTGGGTGGAGAGAAATAAAAGGGAAACTGCTGGAGAAAAGTCAGTCATTTTGTTCATAAATAGAAGTTCTCCATTAATTTCTGATCGTCACTCATGCAGAACATTGCAGCATGCTGACTTATTCTCCATGTTCAACAATCTGTTCAATGAATAAATTCTTAAAAATAAAATAGACTTTAAAGACTATACTCCGAAGTGTGTGATTAACATGGTGGAAAGTTAACTAGATATCCTAATATATAATACAATAATATATACATAATATATACATATATCTGTGCCTTACCATAGTATTTTCTGCCTCCCACCAAACCCCGTTCTAATCACAACTGCACACTTGCATGCACACACACACACATGCAAAGATCAAAACACATTAGGAAAAAATCAAAAGGAGGAGAATTGGGGCAGAAGTACTCTCTTAGAAATACAGTAAGGGATAGGTATTACTTTGTAGCAGGTGTTTCCCTTATCTACTGTAGCCACAAGACAATTATATGGCAGGAATACGGTGTTAGTGCTATTGATCATGTAAATACATTACCATTCATAAACATATTTGGACTAATCATTTTGATATATTTTTCTTCATCGTAATGGAGAACTGATCGACCAGAACTATTATTTCCAAGGAGGAAAATGAGGTTTAGAATTTAAATCACGTTGCCAATTCTCGGAACTAATAAGCAGCAAGATAAAAGGCTGGCACAGCTACCTGACTTCAGGGCATTGCCTCGAGCTGAATGCGATGCCATATGCTCAGCAGACATTCAAGTAGGCAACAAATGTTAGCTGAAAACAATGCTTTCCTGAACCAACACTGGGGACAGGATCAACTGGGCCAATCCAAACCCAAGAATCACAAGTGAGTAAGAGTGCCGAGAAAGTAGGCTGAGCACATGAAACCTGACAGACAGCCCAAGTCAAGGAGGAGAAAAACAATTCGCCTCATTCACTTTGCTCACTCCACACAGTCCTTGCATAGCACATGAGAAGGGTGCTGTTGAACCCAGCTCCTTTCTCCGTGTCTCTGGGTCATCGAAGCAGAACCAGATGAAGTCTGATAACCCAGCACTTGTGGAGTCCGAAGGAGAAGGACGAATCTTTGCTGAACCCGCAGTGCAGAGGAAGCATACAGAAAGATCTGCTAAAATGTTTTAAATTCATTTTAATCTCTGAGTGTGTAAGTTACTGTCTCATTACTGGGACCAAATACCAACTGCTGGCCATTATATAGAGAAAGGGTTCATTTCAGCTTGCAGTTTCAAGGGGAAGGAAGCTTCTTTGTGGGACATAAAACCTGGCTGAAACAGACAGCCGGGCTTCCCCACTTCACATAAGCAGAGTTGGAGTAGAAAGACAAATGCCACGCGGGGCTGGGCTAAAAAACTCAAGGCCCATCCCCAGTGGCACACTTCCTGCAGCGAGGCTCTACCTCACCAGCTGAGGATTAAGCAGACACATGGGGTTGGGGGGACATTTCACATTCAAGCCACCACTCTCGGGATGTTATTGGTGTTGCAGCTGCTGGCGGTGATGGTGTTATTGCTGGTGGCTTGGAAATGAGGAACCGTAGTTGAGCTGCTTCGAATGATATGTAGAGACGGGAAAATAACAAGCTCAACACCAGACCAGAGTATATAAGAGGTTCAAGGCTAACACGGGCTACAGAGCAAGACCCTATCTCAAAATAAAAATAAAAGTGTAAACCGGGCGTGGTGGCGCACGCCTTTAATCCCAGCACTAGGGAGGCAGAGGTAGGAGGATGGCCGTGAGTTTGAGGCCACCCTGAGACTACATAGTGAATTCCAGGTCAGCCTGGGCTAGAGCGAGACCCTACCTCGAAAAACCAAAATAATAATAATAATAATAATAATAATAAAAGTGTAGAACTGACAGTCTTTACCCTTCTCTCTTTTCAGTCTCTTCCCTCCGCTTTTTCCTCTACATAAAAATGGAATTCTGGTTTTGGTAGATAGCATGAAGGAGTTGTGGTGTGTTCTCTGGCACAACACTTCCGTGTGGCTTGGCCAACCCTACAACTGACAGGCAGTTCTGCTTTTAGCTTTCAGAGGAAAATAAGATGTAGTTGATGTCCTGGCGAAAGAACTGATTCAAACATGAGAGGATGCCTGTAGAGAACAAGTGTACACATGTTTTACACCTGGTTTTCTTTTCATCTTTATCTTTTTATGTTTTGTATTTTTAGGTTTGGTCCCATTCTAGTCCAGAATGAATGGAATCTACTATGTAGTACCAGGTTAGCCTGAAACTCATGGTGATTCTCCTACCTCATCCTCCAGAGTGCTAGAATTAAAGGCGTGCGCCACCAAGCCTGGCCTAGTTTTCTTATAATAAAAAAATTCTCAACTAGGGACTCTGTTGGGAATACAATGTTTTATTTCTATTTCAACATTGCATAATATCCATATGGCAGTGCTGAAAATCTTTTCTGATAGTAAACATATAACAGTGACATAGCAAATGTAGACACTGTCATTAACAAGAGTTTTAATGATGAATAGTTTTAAATTGATTTTTTTGTCTGTGGCAATTGGTTTGACACAAATTCTAAAACATAGAAATGTATGAAACAACAACAGAAGGATTTTCCTGGTAAAAGTCACAGAAATATCATTATTTGTTTAATGATCTGATTATTGTTTCAATTTTGTATTGGCTTTTTGCTTTCAACTTCATTGCTTTCTGCTCATTTTTATCATTTTCTTCTTTTGTCTTGCTTTAGGTTAATTTTTCTTTATTTTTCTGGAATCTTGAGATAGGAATTTGGGTGGCTGGTTTGAGGCCATTCTTTGCTTCTGATCTAAGAATTAATCTTGGAAAGTTTCCTCTTGACACTACTATACCTCAAATTCCAATGTTATGTTTTTCTTTCGAAGTTAGTTACTTTCTCATTGCTCTGACTGAATACCTGACAAGAAGCAACTTAAGGATTCTTCAAGGTTACAGGCCATCGTGGATGGAAAGGTGGAGGGGGCAGGAAGCCCAGCTGGTCAAGTTCAGCCCACAGTCACAAAGCAGAGAGATCAGTGCTGGAGCTCAGACAGCTCTCTCTTTTCTGTAAACTCCAGGGTCCCAGCCTGTGGAATGGTTAAGGCCTGAGGGTCTTCCTAACCTAACTTAAAAAACCCTCACAGGCATGCCTAATGGCTTGATTTCTTGGAGATTCCAGGTCCTGTCAGTGGACAAATAAACCATCACACCTTCTCATTCAATATTAAGTTTATTTCCTTTTTCACATGATTATTTTTGTGTGTAGTTTCATGTTTATGCATTTAGAATTCCCTGTTGTCTTCTGTTAGGGATTCCCACCTTGACTCCATCACATCAACAAAGCATGTGCGGCCTAGTTTCCTGCTCTTCGATCTGCTGCCCTTTGTTTTATGGCCATGGTGGTCTATCTTGAAAGAAAGTGAACGCTCTGAGATTTATTGACTTGTTTACATCTTCCTGACTTCGTTTGTCCTTCTAGGTCTTCTATTGTGGATCAGGTTACTGAAGTCCCAGCTTTCACTGTGGGCCTCACTCTTCCTTTTCATTCCATCACTTTTTCCATGTGGGCCGAGACTCTGTGCCTGGTGCCTGCCTTCAGAGGATCCATATGTGTTCTTGGCAGACTGATCTGGCCTTCCTTCATAAGGAGATGCTCATCTTTCTCAGATGTCTCTGCTCTGAAGTCGCTCCTCTTTTTAGAGCGTGACGGCATGGTACGTGCTGTGGGCAGCTCCACATTTCTGGGATGAGCATCCAAACATACAGAGTTTGTGGGAGGCAGGAGTTTGTTTCAGCTTACAGATCGAAGGGAAAGTTCCATCAATTGTGGAAGAACTGCTTCCATACATGTAAGCAGAGAGAAACAACCAACAGCCAACAAAAACAAAAAGCATGAAGCTGGGACCCTCAGAACTCAAACAGCCTTTGGGCTGGAATTTAGATCTGCCCCTAGTGACACCTCCTCCAGTCAGGCAGCTGGAGATCCAAGTTATAAGCTTTAATAGAACCCCTGAGTCTATGGGGGACATACACCCAAACCACCACAGTATGTCATTCTGTATAACCTACTGATGTTATTGAATTTAAAGTAAGTTTCTTATAAGCAGTGTACAGTAAATCATGATGATTTTATTCCTTCTGCTAATATCTGACTTTTGACTGAGTATATAAATGCCCCTTCTTTATATAAGGTATTTATTGATTTGTTAGTTCTTATGTTGGCCATGTTTTTCCCTATGGCTCTCTGACCTGTTTCTCTCTTCTTAAATTCTTATAGCTTAGTATAATATGCTTAGAAGTGAATTTTCATTATTTACAGTATTTTAGTAATGGTATTTATTATAAGATAATAATATTAAAATTACCAATACACTATGTATTTGTATAGGCTTCTTAGGGGTTTCCATATGTGTATCACAACACACATCTGCAACATTTCAATCTACAGATACATTTTACCACATCAACTGAAGTAGGAAAACCTTTTTCCCACTTAGCTGCTTTGAACTTCTTCATACTTAGGCACTGCTGTCTTGGATATTAGATGTGTTTATTATTTTAATAATGTGATTATTAAAAGTCTCATGAAGCAAAAGAAGTAATCAACTGAACATGCCAGTTCGTCTCTCTCGCTGGTGCTTGGAAGCTCCTCGTGAACCTAGCCTTTCATTTCCTTCACTTGAAGACCTTACTTTAATAAATTTTAATAAAAGCTCTAAAGTATTTTCTTTGCATTTTCCTTAGGCCTGGATTTTTAAAATACCCTTCATTTCTGAATGATAGACATAGAATTCACAAAGGGCAGTTTTTTTCCTTCAGCACTTGAAAAGTACATCACTCCTTCCTTGCCCCCTTCCTCCCTCCCTTCTTTCCTTCCTTCCTCCTTTCCTTCTTTCCTTCCTGCTTTGGAAGAGCAATGTGAATTATTCCATCATTAGTTTTCAAACTTTCAATGATGAATTGTCTTGCTTATATTTGTTTGGGTTCATTCACTTTCTTGAATATATAAATTTGTATCTTCCACTAAATTTTGGGTTTTTAAAGCACCATTTATTCACATCTTTCAGCTTCTTTCTCTTCATCCTCTGGAAACACAATGACACAAAAGTTGTCCTTGTGTTTGGTCTCACAGTTCAGGGAGGCTCTACTTTTCTCAGTCTATTTCTCCTATTTTTTTCAAATTAAATGATCTTTGTCTTTGGTGCTGTAGTTCAGCAATGCTGTCCTCTGTCTCTGCGTTCAAAAAACACCTGAATCTATGGGGAGCGTGCATTCAAACTACCACAGACTAGAGGATACGCTAAGGAGAAGGATCAGAGTCTGAAAAATAACTGTGACTTGTGTGGGTAAGTCAGAAAGTTGAAACTACTGATTTCACCAAAAATATTATGTGGGGTTATTTGCGGCAGAATGTGGCTCAAGAAATCAGAATATTCTGGTGGTGTATGTCTTGGGTCTCTGGGAAGTAGCTGAATCTCTTAGAACCTGGAAGGGAGAAGGAGAGTGTAAGAAGACATTCATCTCTTCCTTGGCTGGAGGACATCACAGAGCAGGGTGTGGGAGGAGGTCAAACAGATGTTCCACCTGGGTACCTGGACTTCCCTGGAGGTCAGAGGTGTCTTCAGCTTGTGGAAGTCAGCTCAGCCCTTGCAAACCACATTTGAGGCACCGAATATTTGATACCAAAACTCTTTCCAATAGAGTTTAGAAATTAGAAAATTTTATTTGGAGAAATATGCTTATTACATAATTAGGTAAAGTCTTACAAAGAAAATGTTTTCTACATGAACAACTATGAGTCCACACAGTGTGTCTGGGAGCTAGCTGCTTGACCGTCTAGACAGGTCATTCTTACGAATTAGGAAATGATAATTTATCTAACAATATCAGCTTCATGACACCACTAAAAACCCAAAGTTCCAGGAAGCTTTTTTACTCATGGCGACTGTGGCCTTCTTGAAGTGCGTTCCAGAAAACGGGTCATTGCCCAGAACAATGAGCCTGTCTTGTTGCCATGGTCCTCCGTAGTGTGACTGGGAGGTCTCGGGGTCCTTGCGGGGCTGGGTGGGTGACACAGGAGTCAGTTGGCCTGTAGGATCTCAGGGAGGAGGTGTGGCCACTTCGCTGGACACAGGCATGAAGCCTCCTCTCCTGCTGTCATCCAGCTGGGGAAGAGATCCTCACCAGAGGCAAAAGATGAGAGGATCCAGAGATTTAGAGAACCATTGTTTATTTTCTTGTGTTTGCACATTTTGTGTGGTGTGGCCATTATATGTGGACATACAGGCATTGCTTATGAACTATCCAGTGTCCTTGTCAGTGACATCCTTTGCCCTGATGCACTTTCTTCCACACCAATAAAAGCTTTTATACAAGATCAGAGCTATCCAAAGACAAGAGACGTCCATTTATTTATTTATTATATTTTGTAAAGTAAAATAAAAATAAAAGTGTTATAACCCCCCCATCCCACGGACCGTTTCAGCAATGCCGCTGAGGAGGGCCCTCAGTGGGTTGGGGCACGGAGGAGGGAAATAGGGGTGCCATCTCTAAGACTTGTTCATACAGTGTTTCTAATTATTAACAATATTTTTAATTTCCATACCTGGATGGTACATTACATGAAAGTGGGTGATTGCTGGCCCTGAAGGTTGTAAATGTGGTCCATCTCAGTATCAAAAGGCCATCCCAGACCTGAGGATCAAAAACTTTGAGCCAAACTGTCGAGGCATCCATCTGATGAGAACCCATAACCCGCTTTGAGGTTCAGCCGAGGACCAACCGTCATGCGATGCGGTGGCTGTGGGGTGGACTTGGCAGAATATGCCCCCAACCTCAGAGGCAGCAGTGTCCATGCGGGACTCACGGTTCTAGAACCTGGCTTCATGTAGAAACAATGGCTCAGTTACTGAACATTCTTCCAAGTGAGACCTTGCTGCAAGGGCATTTGGCCACTCATCCCAACCTCTGGATCCGTGTTGAGGCCCAGCACCCAGAGTGAGATGCCATGAAGCTACTTGTAACAGCCGCTTACTTAAACTTAGGTTTAGCGATTTGGGGAGCCTGGGGAAAAGAAACGGGAAGCTGGGGAAGAACGTCTACCCAATGGAGTTGGGACAGGCATCAGGAAGTGCCTCCAAGGCGTTCAGACCTGGCTGGGTCCGCCTGCATGGAGGGTGAGCTGGAGCAGTTAGAGGGCGTGGGAGGCAATGTTGAAGGACGATGACCTGCTTAAGGACTTCACTGCCACCGATGAAGACTCAAACTCTGACCACAGTGGGGGAGCAGCAGGATCTCAAGCATCCTGTGCCCACGTGCGCTTCGGATGGGGCCTGCAGCTCTTGGCCCATCCTGAAGTGGAGACCTAAAGCCGGGCTGGTGAGCGAGGGCATGCTTGCCTTCCTCTCGTCAATGTCAAGATGGTGATATACATATTTAAAATGTTCCATTAAGAAGAGTGTTTACCGTAGCAGTGAACAGTGTGTGGCTGACATGGCATGTCCCTGTCACCGCAGCCATCAAAACTGGACATTGTGTGCTTTCCAGGTCAGGGTGTGGGATGTTGTTGACCACGGAATGTCAACCACACCTCCACGACATCCCCTTCCACCTTCCCCCACTAGTCTCTCCTCTGTATCGATGGCCTACATCATCCACGACAACCTGCTATAAGCAGGTCTCATGCTAGTGGCAAGTGACAGCAGCCACTGTGACGTTAGGACACAGCAATCCCTCCCTTGATGTGCGGAAGACATCATTCCAAAGCACAGCTCCCCGTCCTTTAGCTCTAAAATTATTTCTATCACCTCTTCCACTATAGTCTCTGAGCCACTGGAGGGTATGAAAGAGATGTCTCATTAAACGCTGTCATTTCTTCTCAGCACTTCAATGAGTTTTAAGTCTCCCCAGCTGTCACCACTCTGAAAACCTCTCTAATCAAAGGCAAAAGCAGCAGGTCTGTGTGTGTGTGTGTGTGTGTGTGTGTATTTATAGGGCAATTTTATGGGCATAATATATCCATGTAGTCAGATAACAGTAATAACTTCCCCCATAGGGTTTGTGACCCTCCTAGCCAGAGGCTTTTAAGTACACATTCAGAATCAGTATCAGGCATGAATATCCTCCCATAGAGCAGGCCTCAAACTGAATTAGAGAATAGTTGGTTACTGTCCTAATCGACATGCCACTTTTGCACTAGTGAGTACATCTTGCTTGGCTGGCCAGCTGTATAGCTTTCAGGGTCCACTGCTGATCGAGTCCACTGATGACTTTTCTCCCCCACAGGATGTCATAACAGCCAGTCAATAGGGAGGAGGTTTCCTGCTCAGCTCAGGCTTGAAGTCTCAGTGACCTGCAGCTTAGGCGTGTGGTGTCTTTAGCATCTTACCTTTGATTTCTGGTGGGCAACCAAGAGCCTTGTTGATGTCCTCTACTGTTTTGGGTGTTGGGTAGGGAGAGAGTGAGTCACAGATCCCTGGTCCCCTGTGGATGAGCCTGTCTCACCAGCCAGCAGAAGACAGGCCCAATGAGGAAAGGAGAATGCACAGCCAGAGCCCCACATACACTCGCAGCTGGGAGAAGTGTCCGAGCAAATCTCAAAACTTTATTTCAGCATCCAACCTTATATACAATCTAGGGATGTGTTGCATTGCCTTATCTCTTACACAAAGGGGGCTCAGTAAACAGGAACACAGCTATGGAAACTCAGCCAGCAGGAATAAAACCTATTAGCACTTATAAACAGGATTTAGGGCTGTCAGCCATCCCCCCTGCCTCCTGGGGGGTACAGGTGGGCTAGGAACAAAGGCATGAGCTACCATGCTCCGGGCTCTCATCCGGATGCATATTAAAACTTAGCTCTCAGATATACAGCCAGGCTGGGTCCCTACATTGGGGATTTCAGGGACCTTATTGACCAGCACCCCACTGAGAAGTATCCCAACCCTGGCACTGAAATTTTTCTGTGACAACCTACCGTTGTCCAGACATGTCCCACATTTTTTATTTTAGAGAGTATGAGAACTTCTGCCCAAACTCTCTAAAATAAATAAATAAATTATATATATAAGTTAAGTAGCTAACAAAGAAGTACGTTTCACTATGGGTGGTTTATATAACCTCTTTAGTTTTGATTAACCCTCTTCTCCTCCATTCTGTACTCCTGACTTCACTTATTACACCCCCAGTATCCCTCCCCTCTACTTACTTATTTTCCTACTATTCCCTTCAGTCCTCCTTCTCCTACCTCCCTCATGGCTCCTTTCTAGCTTCTGGTCTCTACTAATTTTGCAACTTTGCTGAAAATATTAGTTAGCTTTTTGACAGACTATAGGATCTCTGATATACAGTATCATGTCATCTGAAAATAAAGATAACTTGACTTCATTTCTTTCTTATTATTATTCCCTTTATTTTCGTATCTCTTGTCTCATTGCTACAGCTAAGATTTTCAGCATTATACTGAATAAGAGAGGGGAGAATGAGAGCCTTGTCTGGTTCTTGATTTCAGTGGAAATGCTTCAAGCTTTCCCCCATGTTGAGATCTGTTCCTTTTATTCCAAGGTTCATCAGGACATTTCTCATGAAGGGATGTTGTATTTTGTCAAATGCATTTTCTGATCCATTGATATGATCATGCAGTTTCGTTCCCTGAGTCCATTTATATATTTATTGATTTGCATTTGTTGAATCCTGCATCTCTGGACTAAAACTCACCTGATCGGGGTGAATGGCTTTTGTGTTTCTTTGTTCTATTTGCAAGTGTTTAGTTGAGAACTGTTTGCATCTATGTTCATGAGTGAGGTTGTCTATAATTTTTCATTTGTTGTGTCTTTATCTGTCTTCATAAAAGGGTTCTGGTAGTGTTCCATCCTTTATTATTTTACAGGACAGTTGAGAAACATTGGTGTTAGTTCTCTTCGAAGGCCTGGTAAAATTCACCAGTGAATCCATCTGGATCTGAACTTTTTTTTTTAGTTTGAAGATGTTTCATGACTTCTTTGAAATCATTGCTTATTAGAGGTCTGCTTAAATAATGTATCTCATCTCAACGTAATCTTAGAAGGTCATATATCTGGAAATTCTTCCATTTCTTTAACATTTTCAAATTTATGGGAGTGTATGTATTAAAGTTAGGTTATGCTGGGTTAAGTTAGGTTCTTAATGTTTTTGGCATCTGTTGTAATGGTTCACTTTTGTCTCTAATTTTATTAATTTGGGTCTTCTCTTTTTCACTAAGGGTTTATTGAGCTTATTTATCCTTTCAAAGAACCAATTCTTTGTTTCATTGATTCTTTGGTTTCTTTTTTGGTTTCTTTTTCACTGATTCTTTCCATCTACTAAATTTTGGTTTGGTGTGTTCTTCTTTTACAGAGGTCTTAAGTTGTAGTATTAAGTTGTCTACTTGTGGCCTCTCTAATTTCTTAACATAGGTACTTCAAGCTAAAAATTTACCTCTTAAAATTGACATTGTGTCCCATAGGTTTTGGTATGTAGTATTTTCATTGTTGCTAGATTCTAGAAATTACTTTCTTGATTTCTGCCATGACTCATTCATCATTCGGGAGGATGTTGTTTTGTTTCTGGGAGTTTGTGGATGTCTTTCTTGCTGTTCAGTAGTTTTACCACATTGTGATCAGATAGAATATAAAGAATTATTGCAAATCTTCTATATTTGGTAAAATTTGTTTCTGTCCTAATATAAGATCTATGTTAGAAAGCATTCTAAGTACTGCTGAAAAGAATGGATATCCTGCATCATTTGGAGGAAATGTTCTGTACATATCTGTTAGGTCCATTTGTCTTATGACATCATTTAATCCAAATGCTTCTCGTTTATTTTTTGCCAGGATGATCTGTCAGTTGGTGAGAGTGGGGTGTTGAAGTTTCCCACTACTGCTGTGCTTGAAGGAATCTGTGACTTTATGTCTAGTAGTGTCTGTTTGATGAAGTTGTGTGCACCCATATTCAGTGCATACCTTTTAAAATGATAATGTCCTCTTGTTGGGTTGTTCACTTCATCAGTATAAACTGACCTTCCTTACCTCTTCTGACTAATGTTGGTTTAAATTTTATCCTATTGGATACTAGAACAGCAACACCACCTTGTTTTCTAGGCCTTTCTCATCCTTTGATCTGTCTTTTAGAGAGAAATGAGCATCTTGGAGGCAATAAATGGATCCTGCTTTTAATTCATTCTGCTACCCTGTGTCTTTTGATTGGGGAATTGAGATCATGATTATTCAGAATTATTAAAATTTTCTTATTAATTCCTGTCATTCTTGTTGATTTTGTGGTGCTTGACATTTTTCTATCCCTCTCTTTCATTAGCTATTATTCAAGCATGATGTATTTTTTCCTGTGGCTGCAAACATGTGCTTTTCATTTGAATTTGTATATATACTTGATTTTAAGACATGTGCTTTTCCTTTTCTCCAATTCAAATGATTAGTTCACGTATTACCTGGTGCCCTAACCATTTATTCCTTTATCCTATCGAACGTTCTTTTTCCTCCTTCGATTGTGACACATAGCTTTTCTGTATACAGTATTCTAGGTTGGCAGTTGTTGTCATTCAGAGTTTCAAACATGTCACGGCAAGCTCTTCCAGCTTTTCAAGATTATTATTTTGATGGGCTGCCTGTATGGGTGACCAGACTATGGTGGTGTCAATGGAATGTCCCCGTAGCCTCAGGTATTTTTGATTAAATTCAGCTTCCTGCTTGAGTGTCCAGCAGGCAGAGCGGTGCTGAAGAAGTGTGTCACCGGTGGGGGTGGGGGCAATCCTGAGAATCTCTTTCTCTCTCAGCTGTGGATAAATGAGGAAGTGAGCCAGTTTCCTCCTCCATGATGGAGCTTCCCCTGGAATCTGTAAGCCTGAAACAAACTCCTACCTCCCACAAGCTGCTTCTGGTTGGGTGTTTGTCCCAGCAAGGAGACGGTAACTGCAACACTGATGTTTTTCTCTTACTGCTTTCAATACATTCTCTTTAGTTCATGCGCTCAGTAGTTTCATTATAACATGATAAGGAGAGGTTCTTTTCTTGCTTTTTCTGTTTAGTGTTCTAAATGCCTCCTGTATCTGTATTGACATCTCTTTCCCTGATTTTTGGAAATTTTCTTTTATGATTATATTGAAAATACCTTTAGATTTAAATTCTTCTTCTATATATAGAATTATTAGATTAGATCTCTTCATAGTGCACCAAAGGTCTGGAAATTTCCACTCATAACTTCTCATATTTCTCCTTGTTG
>PVHP010037587.1:0-17486 GCA_004024765.1 Zapus hudsonius
AAAAAAAAATTTTTGAAGTCTATAAAACAGCTTTAAATCAGAGGGCTGGGGATGTAGCTCAATTGGTAGAGTGCTTGCCTAGCATGCAGGAAGCCCCACAGACACCAGATATGGTGCATGTCCTGTATTCAGGAGGATTAGCTATACAGAAGTTCAAGCCTGGCCTGAGCTGCATGAGACTGTCTCAAAAAGACAGAATCAGAAGTCATCTCCACAGAAAGAGTGATTAGAGACATGGGAACAGCAATCATCTTGGAAGGCAAAATTGAGAAAGAAATGCTGAAAAAAAATGTGAGGAAGGTTGAGGAAAGAGAAGGTAAAGGAAAACACAACGGAAATCTCAGAGAACCCAGAAGAGGGAAGAGTACCACAAGAGATGATTGTCAAAAAAGGTCTAATATCATTTTCCTCATCAAACATAACTGGCTCATGAGCTACAACTCATTTCCAACAAAAATGATGGCTTTTAAAAATGATTAATGGCTGGAGAGATGGCTCAGCAGTAAAGAGAACTTCCTGTGCAAGCATGGGAGTCTCAGGGGGCCAGAGAGACCACTAAAGTCTGATTCCCAAGGACTGACAACAGCTGGGTGTGGCCAGGAGCACCTGTGATCCCAGTCTGGTAGGGGCTCAGAGACCAAGGAATTGCCAGAGCTCATGACAAAAACAGCAAGCCACAAGATCAACAAGAGACCAGAGCTCAAGTAAGAACAAGCAGAAGATGGAGCAGGGCACTTGACACTCCACTCCAGCCACTGCACACACCACACACACACACACATGCACAACACACACAAGCAAAAAAAATGCAAAAACCTCATAAAGGCGATTAAGGGAAATTCCAAGTAAGTCATGGTAGTGGCAGCCGAGGAGAAGGGCAACAATGATGTTTTAAGCACCAGCCCTTCTTGATAGGCTAGAGTCCAAATGAGGCCAGCTGTCCAGTCACCTGGGAATGTCAGTGTGAAGCTTCTGTGTGGGAAGGAGTAAAGGGTAGGAAGGAGAAGAGCGTGGATTAAGGGATAGGCTGGAGCTGGACGCATCCTTCCATGCATTCCACAGCTGTCAGCGGAGCCCCTTCTAAGGTCTGCTATTCCAGACTTGGGAGAAGGAAGCAGAGAAGAACACAAAGGCTCTAATCTAATCTCACTGACCTCATGAGCTAGTTGGGTATTGGAGAGGAATAAAAGGCATGGATATAAGCATACAATTTCAGGGAGTCATAAAAAGAAAAGCAGGTAAGAGGCAGGAAGAACCGAGAATAAGAGACTTTGGGAAACTTGTGAATTCTCTGAACCCCCATTTTCTCATCTATAAAATAACCTGAGGGTTTGATGAGAACTAAGCAGGATCATGCATCTAACATATTTTATATGGTGCTGGTGCTGGCACACAGAAAACACTCACATAGGTCAGCTCAAGAACATCCCAAGAGGTCATGGCAGTCAGGGTTGGCTATACATGGCACCTACTTCAGGAAGCAGCAGGAACATGAAAATGTGATAAGAAAAACCGAAAGTGCTCTGAAAGGCCTCCAAATAGTTGTCTTCAGTTTAGACTTTGTGGTTTTTTTTTTTCATAAGGAAGGCTGACTTATTTTTTAAAATATTTTATTTATTTGAGAGAGAATGAGGCAGACACAGAGAGAGAATGGGTGCACCAGGGCTCCAGTCACTGCAAACAAACTCCAGATACATGCGCCACCTTGTGCATCTGGCTTTACATGGGTCTTGGGGAATCGAACTCCGGTCCTTCTGCTTTGCAGGCAAATACCTTAACCATTGAGCCATTTCTCCAGCCCTAGACTTTGTGTTTTAATCAATAAATTATATTAATAAAATACACCATCTTGCCAGATGTGGTGGCATACACCTTTAATCCCAGCATTTGAGAGGCAGAGGTAGGAGGATCACCATGAGTTTGAGGCAAGCCTGAGACTACATAGTGAATTCCAGGTCAGCCTGGACTAGAGCAAGACCCTACCTCGAAAAACAAAACAAAACAAAAAGCATCATCTTACTCTAATTTTGAAATTTAATAATTTCAATCTTATTTCATCTTATTTTGAAAATACCAAAAACATAAAAAATAAAAAAGTGCTCATTTAAACAAACTAAATAAACCAGTTTCAGAACTTTAAAAGCAACTTTTAGACTGGAAACATTTTTCTAAAGAAGCATCATTTTGATCACTGTTAGCAGAAAGGGGTAATATTCACACTCAGTCATGGATGTCAGAGTTCAAAAAAATTTTTAAAGAAAATATATATCAATAAATCAACATTAAAGTAAATATAAATCTACCAATATTAAATGTAATTTGATATTTTTAAATTTTGACTTTCAAAATTTCCACAGTCAACTCATCACATTATGATGTAACTGTTTCAACAGCTATTTTTAGGTCTAAAAAAAGATGATTCCTTGATTCCATGGGTTTGCAGTATGTCATTAAACCTGGCATTCGTTTCAGCTGGAGTCATATATTCAGACCATGGGTTTGACACTTCCCAAGACATAACTTAATATACTTTTAAACATTAAAAATATTGAATTTTTGCTTTAATAATACATTAAAATGCTGGGCGTGGTGGTGCACGCCTTTAATCCCAGCACTTGAGTGGCAGAGGTAGGAGGATTGTCGTGTGTTCGAGGCCAGCCTGAGACTACAGAGTGAATTCCAGGTCAGCCTGGGCCAGAGCGAGACCCTACCTCGAAAAACCAAAATAATAATAATAATAATAAATAAAATATTAAAATGCCAAATTTTTGCTTTAATAATATGGAAAACTCATAAAGAAATGATATGTTTCCTGGTCTTTGCTGGATGTTTAACTAAGTTTTTTGACTAAGCAACACAAAAACTAAAGTAATTTATTTGAAGTACTACAAGTGATGACACAAGATTTTTAATGTTCATTTTAGATGTGCTTAGAGGGGCTGGGAGGATGGCTTCTCAGCAGATAAAGTTTGTGCCATACAAGCATGAAGACCTGAGTTCAGAGAACCAGCAGCACATACAATGTCAGCTGTGGTGACAATGCCTGTCTGTCATCTAAGCACTTGGGGAGGCAACAGCAGGAGACTCTGGGGTTTGCTGGCTAGCATATCTAGCCAGATCAGTAAGCCTTGCCTTCAGTAAGAGATCTGTCTCAAGAAATAGGAACATAATGGCTTCCATGTGCCCACAAATGCACTAGCACACACAAATAAAAAACACACACATACACACACGCTCATACACCACACACACACACACACACACACACACACACACACAAACACACACTCAAAAAAGATATGCCTGTATATTTTAGAAATATAAATATTAGAGCTTTCTATAAGCCTTTCAGTCTTGGATAATTTGTTCATTAACAGTTACAGACTGTGAGTCTAATTCTTAAACTTGGTGACCCATTATAATCTCTGTGGTTTGTAAACTGAGAGGAATCAAAAAAACATAACATGAGACAAGTAGAGAGAATAAAGAGAATCTTTTCGTCTGAAGCTCCAAAGAGAATTGCAGTTATCTTTTGATGGTTAATCCCTGATTGTCAATTTGACAAGGTTTAGAATCACCATGGAAGCAAATATCTGGGATTTTCTAGATTAGGTTAACAGAGGTGGAAAGACCCATCATAACTCTGGATGCTACCATTCTATGTGCTGGGGCCCTTGACTAAATATAAAGGAGAAAGAGAACTGAGCATTCATCACTCTTGGCCTCCTAATTGAGGATGCAATGTGTCCAATTCTTCATACTCCCAGCACCAACTGCATCACCAGGTATCTTGTTGCAACAAGAAAGGTAACTGATACATACCTCAAACACTTCACTGTGACAGAGTGACTGCACACACAGCTCAAGCACATGTATGATCATGGTGCTCTTCTATAAGATAACTACTTAATGGAATGATTTTTTATTTCTATTACTATTTGTGGGTTTATGTCTTGGGTAGGTTGTTATGTGTGATGGTTAGTTTTTGTTGTCAACTTGACCTGTTTAGTAATCTTGGGTGGGTCTCTGATGCTCACAGGAAGGCAGCCCTCTCAGTAGAGGGCAGGATGTAAGGAAGCTCAGGGGAGCTAGAAATGAATATCCCTTCCTGGGAGGGCAGTGCAGGAAGGAAATTCCAGAGACTCAGGAAGCCAACAATCTGAGATAGTGTTGCAAGACTCTAATGTAGGGTTATATAAAGGGGAAAGAAATCTCTCTGCCGCCTGTTTGCTGGTATTGTGTGGTGCTGGTGATGGTTGTTCTCTCTCTGCTTGGACCTGGGGGGGGTAGCCTCTTTCACTATTATGGAACTTCCCTTGGATCTGTAGCTTCAATCAATCCTTTCCTCCCATAACTGCCTGGTTTGGAGGCTCATCCCAGCAGTGTGTGGCTATGACAGCATGCCAATGGCATGTGTGGAGTACTGGTCCCCTCCATCCACTTTGTTTCAGACAAGGTGTGTTTTATTGTTTGCTGTTGGGAAGGCCAGGCTAGCTGGCCCACAAGCTGTGGGGTTCCACTGATTCCGTCCATCTCCCATTGCCATGGATGTATCGAGATAACAGATGCATGAGCAGTCACTCTATGTCCAGTTTACACAGGGGCTGGAGGCTTCAATGCAGCTGGAACATGTGCCTTAGAAGTCATCCCCAAAGTCCCTGTAATGACTTGATTGCCTCAATTTGGGCTTCTGCTCTATGTAGATAAAGACTAGTTTCTAATAAACTATGCAATTAAAAAAATACAAAGAACCAAGTGTAAGAATCATTAATCCAAGTATATGAAGGATCTTAACGCTGAGTCCATGGAGAGGTGACTAGGGATTTATGAACACACTAAAACTATAAAAATTATTTTCATCCAGGTAGAATCTGGACAAAGATAGGAGGCCACAGCTTTCAGTGTCTTCACATAGTCATGATTTCCCAGTTCTCAAGAGTCACTGACTTAAAGGATACCCCACCCAGGGGTAAGTGAACCACTCTGAGTTGTTTTGCCAGCATCGGTGGTAAAGTTAGGAGTTCCTCTCCTATTAATGGAGGATGCCCTATTCTCCAAAGGCAACTTAACAGCACTTAGCAAACTATACTGTAAGAACTTCTTGAAATGTCTGTCACTTCCTCTGGACAATGGATTCCTTGAGAGTACGGACAGAGACTGACATCTGTTCTCTGAGTGACTAGTATAGCAGGTATATTATCTTGTGAGTCTGTTTTCTTTTACATATGTGACAGTGTGGGGTGGGGAGATGGCTCAGTGGTTAAAGGCACTTGCTTGAAAAGTTTGTCAGCCTGCTTTTGATTCCTTGGTACCATTGTAAAGCCAGATGTGCAAAGTGGCACATGTGTCTGGAGTTTATGTGCAGTGGCAAGGGGCCCTGGTGGGCCCATACTTTCTTTATCAAATAAATAAATAAATAAATAAATAAATAAATAAAAGTTTTATTTAAAAAATCTGTGACTGTCTTATTTGCCTCTGTATTCTACAGTTATGGTGCTGGGCACACACTGGTCCTTGAAAGGGCTGTGGAACAGATTGCTTCTATCTGGAAAGTCTATGGTTCTTCTTGCCAGTCAACAGCTTGCTGGCCAGATCTTGTTTTGTAAAATTAGCTTTGAGTTCCAGCAATGAAGTTACTTCCCAGCTGTCTGTGAAAATGTTACAGCACTTCAGCTGTGTTTTACTGGATTCTTGCAGCATTTTCCCATCCACCTTGGTCTCATCAATTTCTTGTGTAAGCAGCTGCTGATCTCTTCTGCTGTGTTCAATTCTCCTCACACACTTAACCCAACCCTGCAGATTTTGCAATATGCTTGAGAAGAAAAACTACAAATTTTGATGAAGAATGTGTTAGGTCATGTGATATCAAGTACAGGAGATAAAATTTTGTCTTTACTTTCCACAGTCACTATTAAACAATTTTACCGTATATTTTAAAAGGGTATTTTAAAATATCCCAATATCTTATTGTAAAATAGGTTTTAGACATATAAATCCTACTACACATTTTGAGTTTATTATTGCTTCTGTTTTTCAAGTGAATTGACAAATGCTTACCTTTAAATTTACAATTTCAGATAAAATAAAGTTGTTCCTACAGGAAGAATAAAATGTACCAGCACCTGAAAAAACAACTCTAGTTTTTTTCCCCTCAAAAAAGCAATAGTTAACGTGAAAGATTCGCTTCTTCTTATGCCAGGTTCCAGCTGCTTCACTTTGTTTAAAACTGACTTCAAAGTTTAAATACTATCCTGTCTCAACAAATAGCCTTCCCCAGATGGAGTTATGTCAAGTACTAACCTCAGTGCGCTGAATACCACACCTGCAGCCTTCTAATTCAACCTTCTCGAAAGTTTCCAAAGGGAAAAGGGGATTTCTTTCTCTGTCTCCTAACTTATACCATTTGGAGAGTGGAAAGAGGTCTACATCTTGTGTGAATTTATATGTATTTTAGGAGAATTTAAAACATCACTTGCATGTCTACTGTGCTGATTATTATGAGAAAGGAATTATAAGGAAATAAAAATCTGAACAGCTACACATTCAAGAACTCTAAAAATAAAAATTTCACCTGTTAGTACAGACATAAAGTACTAGCAGGATTCAATTTGTGTTCTACCTATACCACATAAGCAACAGAAAATTCAAAAAGTAATAGGATTTTTATGTCTAAAACCTATTTTAGAATAAGATATTGGGAGATTTTCAAATATCCTTTAAAAAATGCAAGGTAAAAATGTTTAATAGTTTAGTTACTGTGGAAAGCAGAGGCATCCTGCACTGAACATCAAGCTTGTTTTCAGTAGAAAACCAGTTAGGCATAGAAACCATCACGATTCAGTCCTGTTCTAAGAGAAACCCGACCCAATGCACTCCCACTTACTCTCATAAAATCAGGCAATAGTGACCTTCATATAAAGGAGGAAGTTAAACAGATAAATTTAATGACTGTTAATAGAAACAAGATTAATTACTAGGACTATTACTTCTATGAGATGAGAGAAAGTGGAAGCAAAGAACCATGAATGAATTTGCAATTAAATAAAACAATTCAAATAAAGCCAGGTAACCCAGGTTCAGAAAGTCAACCACCACATGCTCTATCTCATAGGTGGATCCTAGCTTCAAAGGTTTACCTGTAAGTTGGAATAAGAGTCATAGTAGAGGCCAGGAAGTTAGAAAGAGCCACGAGGAAGGATGTAGGGAGGGAGGAAAGGGAAGGACTAAAGGGGAGCGTTAGTAAGCTATGTGAGGGACAAAATGATCTAAGTGGGGTTAGGAGAGTGGATGGAAGAAGGTTAAAGAGGTTATGTTATGAATGATCCATATGGAAGCCTACTCTTTTGCTAGCTTAAAAAAAATACACACACAGTAAAAACTCTGGGCAAAAGTACCATGCGGAGGCAGATAAAATTCAGTACTAGGATGGAATACCTTCCAGTGAGCTGTTGGTCAGGGAGGTCCCTGGTGCCTCTAAAACATTACAGGCTATTGCCAAGGCTCTTGGTCACCCACAGAAACTAGAGATAAGACCCTATTGTTAAAGACACTGATTGCATCCTTGGGCTGTAGAAATCAAGCTGGAGCTGAGCTGGAAGCCTCCTCTCTGTTGACTAATTGTCATGATGTTAGAAAGAGCCATGCAGCCTATTGGGAGAGAAGTTATCAGCAGTCTAAGACTGTAAGCTCGAAGGCTGGCTAGCCAGGCTAAATGTGCCAATTGGTGCAATGGTGGCATGTCTATTGTGGAGAAAACAACTGCTCTCTGGTTGGATTTGAGGCCCCTCCACTGGAGGGATTCATGCCTGGTACGTGAAAACCTAGTCAAAAGTCTATGGCTGGGGAGGTCATAAGTCTTTGTGGGTAAATAATTACTGCTGTTTAGCTAAATGAATAAATACAAAGCCCACCAAGCTACCCTTTAAATACTTATGTTTATGCATATATAATATTTACATTTCTTTTATTTATTTATTTGCAAGCAGGAGAGAGACAGAAGAGAGACAGAGAGAGAGAATGGGCATGTCAGGGCCTCCAGCCACTGCAAACGGACTCTAGATGCATGCGCTATTTTGTGCATTTGGTTTTGCGTGGGAAATCAAACTCAGGCCTGTTAGGTTTTCAGGCAAGCTCCTTAACTGCTGAGCCATCTCTCTAGCCCTATGCCCATTTATAAATGCTACTCTTACTTTTGGTTAAAGAAGTTCTCTTTTCAGAGGACAGCCCACTGGAGAGACTCAAACCTCACCGAAGTACTGATAAGAAATGACAGTGGAGTGCTCAGCCCTAAGTAAGACATCTCTATCACATCCTCCAAGGCTCAGGGACCATTGTGGAAGAGGTGGTAAAAAGAATGTAAGAGCCAAAGAAGGGGAGGAGTGCTTTTCAATACTGTCTTCAAGACACCAAGTGGCTGAGGCATTCATGACCTCACGGTGGCTGACACTACCTACACAAGACCTGCATAAGAGAAGAAATAAATGATGATATAAAAATAGAAGAAGGGGGGGCGGAGCATGATGGCGGACGAGTAGCAGCCTCGCCAAGACTGTCTCCAAAGCTTTGATTTTCCAGCTGGGATCTAAACCCCGGACCCCAGCCGGCCCTGAACCCAAGCCCAACCTCTCCCCAGATCCTGCCCCGGCCCAGAAAGGGTTCCCCAGCAGCTTTCTGCTCCAACACCCCTCCCCCACCCCAAGCTCCCGCCATCGCCATTGTCTCCTCGCAGGCGCTTCCTGAGCCCTTGCCGGCTGAGAACCTCTCCCTCCTGCAGCACCCTCCCTCCAGTGCCCAATCCTTGGGTGCACTTCTCTCCGTGACACCCTCCCCCACAGGCAGACATGCCTCTAGGGCAAACTGACCTAGCTCGTTCCGGAAGCCCACTTGGGACCACAGCTGTGGGCGGGGCCATGCTTCTGGCAGATACCTGGGAACCCCTGCCACTGCTGGGAGGGCAGAGGCCAGTTCAGGCAGGGACCAGGAGCCACTGCCAGCTGGGCACAGGTGACTTCGGCAGGCACCAGAGACCGTGCTCCATTGTAGGGACAGGTTGGTCCGGGAATTTGAGAACACGGATTACATGAGCAATAGGAAGCTCTCACCAGGTTCTTGAGTCTGGGCAGCTGAGGATGGGCTGGCGCGTGGACAGGTCCACCAAGTACTGGCCCAAGGAGAGTCTAGAGCCTTGAGTCTCTACCCCTAATGGGGGAGATAGCATTCCAGATCTGCTTGCTGCAGTCAGGTGGGAAAACACTGGGCTCTATAGCTTGGGTTGCTGGGGCTGTTTCTACTGCAGCATAACAATCGGGGACAGGGGCCTATGAGGTGGCTCTAAGACTAAGCAGTCACATACAGAGGGATCCAGACGGGTAAAGATCTAAGCCTGACTGGGGGCAGAACACCCCAACAGGAAAGACCTCTGTTTAAGATCAAACATGGTATTCTTTCCACTGGAAGCAAAGCAGGCTGAACAGCACTCCCCAAGATGGCTGAGGCCCACTCCCCTACATGGACATGGGCAGAAACCAATGAAAAAAACCCAAAGAAATAAAAGACAGAACTCCCCAACTTAGGGCCCCTAGTCCCATTATGGAACAGGAAAGTGGCAAGGAAGTAGAGACAACAAATCTACAGCCCCAAAGAGAGAATAATATGACTACTAACCTAAGCTACAAAGCAAATATGAAGCAGGAAAACTGATCAACAACAGCTGGAGTAAACAGATACCATTGACACGAAACGCAATCTGCAGTCATGAGTAGGCTGACCACACTTCCTACTGAGAGAGAACAGCGAAACAAGAAAGGAGCACTTGTGTAAAGGAAGGGCCTGGGCCTCGGGGAGACAATCAACAGCTTTCAAATTCAGCCAGTTTTCCACTTAGTGAGGGGGACCCCTTGTCTGGAACTTGGGATTCAGGGCGATAGGCACCGGATCCCATACTCTTGGACTCCCAAGACAAGTTGCACTATAGGAGCGATTGACGGGGAGGCTACTAAAAATAGAATCTAGGTAATCCAGAATTGTGTATATTTGTTAACCTACACAGATCTCACTCTCCGATGGAGATTGTGTTTGTATTTTTCAGGATGCAGTAAGAGAGCTGGGGCCCATCTAACCCTACAAACCAACTGTAGACCGATAGCTGAGATTCTGTCAAAACAGGAGCCACCACAGTCTTACCGTGGAGGATCCATATGCACAAAGAATGCCGGGATGAACAAGGGACCCACAGCCACAGCCATTCAATCAACACAGGATAAGCCAGTGAGACAGAAACCAATGATTTTTGACACAAAGACCCATAAGCTCACAACCTTAAAGCAGCCTTAATACTCATCCACCATGATACAGGGAACTATGTGGAAGAGGGGGTGGAAAGATTGTGAGAGCCGTGGTGGGGGAGATTATGCAGAGGCACGGCCAGGAGAACATGGCTGAATACTAGGCTATCCATGATCCCCTGTCACAAGGACTGATCCAGACGACCCATGGAGGAAGTTATCCAGCGGATTGGGGAGGGAAGGGCAGCGAGTAATTGGGGATACCAACTCATTGTTGCCCACTAAATATTGTAACTCATTATGGACAATAAAAAGAAAACAAAAAGAAATGGGAAAAACAAAAAAACAAAAACAAAAACAAAAAAACCTTAAAAATAATTTTCAGGAATCCCAAGCAAAAACAAAAGTAGACTGGAAATTGGATCTCACCAAAGAATTGGAGACTATAAACAAAATTATAGCAGAAACCAAAAATGAAACAGAGTTGTTAAAAACCTCCCTTGAATCAATCAGTCCCAGAGTTGACAATCTGGAGGACAGACTCTCAGAAGCTGAGGACAAGACAGAAAGAATTAATAAGGATGTCATAGGTTTCAATAAATTCAAGAAATCAAGTGAGCAAAATTTGAGGGATCTATGGGATACCATAAAGAGGTCCAATATTAAAATCATGGGGATCTCAGAGGGAGAAGAAGCCCAGACTAAGGGCATAGTAAATATTTTCAACAGAATTATTCAAGAAAACTTCCCCTATCTAACAAGAGAAAGCCCACTCAGCATACAAGGGGCCCAGAGGACCCCAAACAGACAGAACATGAAGAGAAATTCTCCAAGACACATTTTAATAAAGATGCCTAACATAAAAAGCAAAGAGAAAATACTCAAAGCTGCAAGAGAAAAGCAAACTGTAACTTATAAAGGAAAATCCATCAGACTTACCTCAGACTTCTCAATAGAAACCATGAAAGCTAAAAGGACTTGGAATAATGCTTTTCAGGGCCTAAAGAACTATGGCTTTCAACCTAGACTACTGTACCCAGCAAAGCTATCCCTCATAATAGATGGAGAACTGAAAGTGTTCTATGAAGTAAACCAGCTCTACGACTATTTGAACACAAAGCCAAAATTACAGAAGATTCTACAGGACATATCCCACACAGAAGAAACAAGAAATCTATCTCAGAAGCGTACCAGAGATCAGGCACGACAATCACAGTCAGTGTGCTAATAACAGCAGCACAGACAACAACCTCTATTAAACCTTCAACATGACAGGGCTTAGAGCAAACCTCACAGTTATATCTCTGAATATAAATGGACTTAACTCCCCTATAAAAAGACACAGACTTGCAGCATGGTCAGAAAAATGGACTCTTCCATCTGCTGCCTTCAGGAAACACACCTTACCTCTAAAGACAGCAACCTTCTTAGAGTAAAAGGATGGAAAACAGTTTATCAGGCATGTGGAAGTAAAAAGCAAGCAGGTGTGGCTACATTAATCTCTGACAAAATAGAGTTTACACCAAAATCAATTAAAAAAGATAACGATGGTCACTTCTTACTCATCAAAGGAATGATCCAACAGGAAGATATCACTATCATTAACATATACGCACCAAATATGGGTGCAACACAGTTCATAAAGGAAACCCTACTCAAAAATAAAGCAGAAATAGATTCTAACTCCATCATAGTAGGAGACTTTAATAAACCTCTATCATCTCTAGACAGATCAAGCAAACAGAAGATCAGCAGGGACATAACAGAACTCAGTAACACCATTGACCAGATGGGGATAATAGATATTTACAGAACGTTCTACCCCAAAGACACAGAATACATTCTTCTCAGCAACGCATGGGACTTTTTCTAAAATTGATCATATGCTAGATCATAAATCATGCCTAAACAAATTCAGGAAGATTGACGTACTTCCTTGCATCATATCAGACCATAATGCATTAAAGGTAGAAATAAACAATGGAACAGGATCCAGAAAATGCACAAAGTACTGGCACTTGAACAATTCGCTCCTAAAAAATAATTGGGTCATCCAAGAAATAAAACAGGAAATTCAAAATTTCCTAGTAGTAAATGATGATGATAACACATCTTATCAGAACTTGTGGGACACAATGAAGGCAGTCCTGAGGGGAAAGTTCATCGCGCTAAATGCCTTCATATCAAAGACAGAGAGGTCTCAAATCAATCATCTAACCACCACCTAAGATCATTGGAACAGATGGAAAGAGCTAACCCGAGGAGCTCAAGACAAAAGGAAATAATTAAAATCAGAGCTGAGATTAATGAATTGGAAATAAAGAAAATGATTAAAAATAGATAAATCAAAGAGTTGGTTCTTTGAAAAAGTTAATAAGATTGACAAACCCCTGGCCAATCTAATCAAACCAAGAACAGAGAAAGCCCAAATCAAGAAAATCAGAAAGGACAAGGGGAGATCACAACAGATCCCGAAGACATTGGAAGTGTCATCAGGTCATACTTCCAAAACCTCTACTCCACAAAATTAGAGAACCTAGAAGAAATGGATAAGTTTCTGGACACCTATCAACTACCAAAGCTTAACCCACAGCAGATAAAATCACTAAATGACCCTATCCCATCCACAGAGATTGAAGATGTAATCAAAACCCTTACCAAAAGGAAAAGCCCAGGACCAGATGGTTTCTCAGCTGAATTCTACCAAGCCTTCATCATAGAGCTTAAACCACTCTTTCTGAAACTTGTTAGAAGCATAGAAAAAGAGAGAAGGCTTCCAAACACCTTCTATGAAGCTACCATTGCCCTAATCCCCAAACCAGGCAAGTATGCAACAAAAAAAGAGAACTACAGATCCCTATCTCTGATGAACTTAGATGCAAAAATCCTGAACAAAGTCCTGGCAAACTGGATACTATGCTACATCAAAAATATTATCAATAAAGAGAAAAAAAAATATTATCCACCCTGACCAAGTTGGCTTTATCCCAGAGATGCAGGGATAGTTCAATATATGCAAGTCGATAAATGTAATTCAACACATTAATCGGCTCAAAAACAAAAACCACATGGTTATCTCAATAGATGCGGAGAAGGCCTTTGTCAAAATTCAACACCACTTCATGTTCAAAGCTCTGGAAAGAATAGGCATAGATGGTCTATACCTCAACTTAATAAAGACAATTTACAAAACTCCTAAAGCACAAATCATTCTCAATGGGGAACGACTCAAGGAGTTCCCACTCAATTCAGGAACAAGACAGGGGTGTCCACTCTCACCACTGCTCTTTAACATAGTGCTTGAAGTTCTAGCCCAAGCAATAAGACAGGAGAAGGGCATAAAAGGGATACAAATAGGAAAGGAAGAAATTAAACTATCCCTCTTTGCAGATGACATGATCCTTTATATATCAGACCAAAAGAATAATATCAGTAACCTCTTGAAGGTGATTAATGCCTTCACCAATGTGGCAGGATACAAAATTAACACACAAAAATCAGTAGCTTTTCTACATGCAGAAGACAAGCAGATAAAAAAAGATATCAGAGAGACTGTCCCATTTTTGATAGCCTCAAAGAAAATCAAATACCTTGGAATATCACTAACCAAGGTTGTAAAGGACTTATATAAGGAAAATATTGAAACACTCAACAAGGAAATAAGAGGAGGACATGAGAAGATGGAAAGATATTACATGCTCATGGTTAGGGAGAATCAATATAGCAAAATGGCAATCCTGCCAAAAGCGATTTACAGATTCAATGCCATGCCGATAAAAATCCCAACCTCTTTCTTCACAGACATAGAAAAAATAAAAATTTAAATCTAAATTTATTTGGAAGGGCAAAAGACCTCGGGTAGCCAAAAGTATTCTAAGAAAAAAATCCTACTCAGGAGGTATCACCATGCCTGACTTCAAAACATACAACAAAGCCATAGTAACTAAAACAGCATGGTACTAGCATAAAAACAGACAGGCAGATCAATGGAACAGAATTGAAGATGCAGCTTAAAATGGAAGTAACTTCAGTTATTTGGTCTTTGACAAGGGGGCCAACAATGTACGCTGGGCCAAAGATAGCATCTTTAACAAATGGTGCTGGACGAATTGGATAAACGTGTAAAAAATGATAATAGACTCACTCCTTTCACCATGCACAAAAATCAACTCCAAATGGATCAGAGACCTCAATATAAATCCTGTAACCCTGAACACCCTGGAAGGAAAAATAGGAGGAACTCTACATGAAATAGGAGTAGGGAAAATTTTCCTGAGCAAATATCCAGCAGCCCAGGAAATGCAACAATCACTTAACCAATGGGACCTGATCAGGCTCAAAAGCTTCTGTACAAACAAACAAACCATACTCAGAGCCAATAGAACCCCATCAAACTGGGAGACGTTCTTTACCAGCTATAACTGAGACAAAGGCCTAATCTCCAGATCTTACAGAGAACTCAAAAAAATACATAATAAAATATCAAACAGCCCCCTCACAAAATGGGGCACTGATCACAACAGAGAATTCACAGAGGAGGAAACGCAAATGGCCTTGTCCCATCTAACAAAGAGCTCAGCATTCTTAAGCATCAGGGAAATGCAAATCTAAACCACAATGAGGTACCACCTTACTCCGGTCAGAATAGCGATCATAAAGAAAACCAACAACAATCGTTGCTGGTGAGGATGCGGGGGAAAAAGGAACCCTCATTCACTGCTGGTGGGATTGCAAACTTGTTCAACCGCTACGGAAAGCAGTGTGGAGACTTCTAGACAGAATGGACATTGAACTACCAATGGACTCAGTTATCCCTCTACTGGGCATCTACCCGCAAGATGCCACATCTCGATGTAGAAAATTTTGTACAACTATATTTATAGCAGCTCAATTCATAATAGCCAAGAATTGGAATCAACCCAAATGCCCATCCACGGAGGAATGGACTGAGAAACTGTGGTATATTTACACGATGGAATTTTACTCAGCTGAAAGGAAAAATGACATATCGAAATTTAGGAAAAAATGGTGTGACTTTCAGCAGATCTTACTAAGGGAACACTCAAATGAACAGAGAATCAAACGCCGCAAATTCTCCCTCATATGTGGTCCTTAACCAGGCTAACCGTAAACACTACGCAGACTAGTAAAAAGAAGTGAGAGGTTATAAATGAGGGGTATGGGATGGGGGGAGGGGAAGGGTTTAAGCATGAGGCTAAACCAAATTAGGTTCAAAAACAAAATCCTCATGAGCATACTATAACCTATTGAGCAAGTAGTGGGCGTCGACTGGCAAGTGGGGCCATGAGTAGTAGGGGAGAGAATGTAAGCCTGTGAATAATTGATCAGTCTGACAACCCCTGGTCCCAGTCACCAGTTCCTTCCCTCACTGAGTTGTTCACCAAAATGACCAGTGTGGTTCGAAAAACAAGACAGAATTCTGTCAAAGCCCTTGAATGCCCTCCCCAGGCCTGAGGCAAAACACTGTTGCTGAAGAAACCACAGAATGCCATCAATCAGCATTGAGAGACCCTTCAAGGTCCGGAATGGTAACCAGCCCCCAGGTGGTAATTAGTGTATTTCTGAAAGGCACTGCACAAGCTGTCAGGGGAAGCGGATCAACGACAGCTGGAGTAAACAGAGACCACTGGCATGAAACACAGTCTAAGGCCATGAATAGGCCGACCATACCTCCTACTGGGAGAGAACACTCGACCATACCTCCTACTGGGAGAGAACACTCGTGGAATGGAGGAGCCTGGGCCTGGGGGAGACAATCAACTTTTAAATTCGGCCAAATATTCCATTTATGGAAGGGAAGCTCTTGACTGGAACTGGGGATTAAGGGCGACAAGATGCAGTGAGAGAGCTGTGGCCCATCTAATCCTACCATTCGACTATAGGCAGATAGCTGAGATCCTGGCAAGAGATGAGCCACCACATCCATATCGTGGAGGATCCATATGGAATCCCGCAGATAATGATAGGATGAACAAGGGACCCACAGCCACAGCCATTCAATCAACACAGGATAAGCCAGGGGGACAGAAACCAATAATTTTTAACACAACGACCCCTAAGCTCACAACATTAAAGCAGCCTTAATACTCACCCACCATGACTCAGGGAACTGAGTGGAAGAGGGGGCGGAAAGATTGTGAGAGCCATGGTGGGGAAGACTATCCAGAGGCATGGCACCCTCAGTAACAACACACTTGGGCCAGGAGAACCTGGCTGAATACTAGGCTATCCATGGTCCCCTGCCACAAGGACTGATCCAGACGACCCACATAGGAGGATATCCAGCTGATTGGGGATTGGGGGGGGGGCATTGGAGAATTAGGGATAACAACTCATTGTTTGCCCACTAAATAATGTAACTCATTATGGACAATAAATATATATTAAAAAAAAGAACTGTAATAAAGTCTTGAGAATGACATGAAAAAAAAATAGAAGGGAATGAATTGGAAGAGGTAGGGGAGGTAGAAAAGGGAGGGTGGTGGGAGGGATTATGATCATGGTATATTGTCTATATATAGAGAGGTTTTCAATAAATATTTAAAAAAAGGAAAGAAATTCATGAGCTATTTTTTCTAAGTTTAACTTCCCTTTTTAAGAAAACATATTATCAGGCTGGAGAGATGGCTAAGTGTTTAGGGTGCTTACCTATAAAACCTAAGGACCCGAGTTTGATTCCCTAGTACCCACATAAGCCAGATGCACAAGGTGGTACATGTGTCTAGAGTTTGTTTGCAGTGGCTGGTGGCAGTCACATTCATTCTGTCTCTGTCTCTGTCTCTGTGTCTGTCTCTCTCTCTCTCTCTCTCTCTCTCTCACCTTTCTCCATCAAACAAATAAAATATTTTTCAGAAAAAGAAAACAGATTCTGTTCCCTAAAGATTTAATTATTACAAAGAGAAGTTTAGGGGCTAAAGAGTTGGCTCAGCAGTTAAGGGCTTGTCTACAAAGCCCAACACCCTTCATTTAATTCCTCATTACCCACATAAGCCAGATGTAAAAAGTGGGAAAGAGATATTCTCCTCGGGTCCTCTGCATACTTGTCCACAGGGCACCAGCTCCCACACACATACATACACCACACCACCCACATTACACATACCACATCGTCACAAAAATAAAATAAAACCCATTTTAAAAAAGAAAAAAAGAGAGAAGTTTAGAATCTCCTTTTCCCTAGGC
>PVHP010037588.1:0-17268 GCA_004024765.1 Zapus hudsonius
TCTACAGCCAAACGCCTCAACCACTGAGCCATCTCTCCAGCCCCGGAGTGTGTTTTTCCGAGGGGTTCATAAGCCCAATATCCTCGTGTCTACCCTCCAAGGCAACATGCACTATTTTTTGTCACCTTCATCCCTCATATGGTGAAGAGCTGAGTGCCAGCCTTTCTTCTTGCACACTTCCACTTCAGGCTCCTAAACCACCCACTTCCAGCATGTTCTGCTTCAGATGCAAACCTTTCCACTAGCTTTATCTTTAAAAAGCCAACAGCCTTTTTAGCTCCTCAGCTCCCCGGGGACTCTTATTCTGGTGGGGAGGTTGGGTAAATGTCAGCCCCAGAAGATCTAAGTTCACCCCCCAGGCAGGCCTCACCTTTAAACCACTTCGAGTCGTGTTTCACGGTGCGCAGAGTGGGCCTGTCCCCGAGGCTGCGGTAGATGACAGCGTCGATGGCTAGGAAGTCGGTCACAGTCGCTGTGAAGAGCATCCCATCTGGATGAGGGGAGGGGTGTCGGGGAGCAGAGGAGAAATGAGATTGTAGACCCCCAGAGGGGGGCTGGGTCACATCTTGGGCCCTACTGATGGAATGCCCAGCCCCACTCCAAGCCCCAGCTCCATCCACACCTTGACCCCCACTGACAGGCAGAAAGATTCCTCACTTCGCTCAGCTGGGGACCCAGCTGAGTCTTGGGGACCCAGGCCTTGTGTGGGGGGACACTCACCTGAGAAGAGGGCGACATTGGCGTGCTTGGGGTCATACGGGCAGCGGGCCATGCCACTTATGTTGTCCCCAAGGGGCTGGAGTGTGTCCAACTGCGAGGGGGAATGCAGTCTGAGTAACAGGTCTCCAGGCAGTCCCGGGTCCCCAAGCCTACACTGATTCACCCTGGGTTGCTGTGACCTTGGCCAGTCACTCAACTTCCCTGGGCCACAGTCTGTCATCTGTCAATGGACCTAAGAGTCGCTCCTAGCTAGCCCTGCTTCACCAGCTCTGCAAGCTGGCTTCCTGGAGGGGGGGTCCCCAGGGGCCGACACCGACACTCACACTGTAATTGGCACACACTGGATTGAAGGCGTTGGAACCACACACAAAAAGCGTGGAATCGTCTCGAAGCAAAAGCACTTTCACAAAGTTCCGACACTCGGCCTGAGGTGGGGGACAGAAGACAAGGGAGCCGTTGGGACTTGTGAGAGGGAGGCCTGGTTATGGGCAGGGACACCAGAGATGGCCATACTGTGGACCCCCGTGTGGCCGCTGCCAGGACTGGAGCTCTCAGAAGATACCTGGGGACTCAGAAGAGACCTAGAGAGCCACCAAGATGAGCAGGTTCTTTGCACCAATGGCATGAGCCAGGTCAACATTGGGGGCGTGGCCAATCCCGCACATAACCATGGTCACAACCAGCCACTCACGAGGATTTGTTGTGGGCGTGGCTTGGTTTGGGTGAGGGCGTGGCTATGGGTGGAGCCTGGCTCTAGGCATAACCATGGCAACACCAGTTTATAAGCCTGAAATATAGAGGATGGAATTGGTGTGGGCGTGGCCTTGTGGGTTAGGGGTGTGGCCAAGGTCTAGTCACAACCATGGCAGCCCCAGGTTATTAGACCTGGAGGAACCCCTTTGGGTGTGGCCTGGGTAAATTGGGACAGAGTTGGGGAAAGTGCCAAGCTCTGGGCATTAACAGAGGAACCACCAGGGTGGGACTCAGGCAGGGGCACAGCCCTGTTGGGAGGGAGGGGCTTCATCAAGGACTTTATCCAGGCCTGGATGTGGTCAGGACCACTCACTTCTTGCTTGCCTTTCATGCGGCACACATCGATGTCACTGGGGTTGGAACGCCATGTCAGCTTCTGCCAGCACAGAGCAAGATGGTGAGGGGAGCCTCCCTGACGTCCCCCAGCTCCCCGTCATGAAAGCCCCTTCTCTCAGGCTGTGCCCTTTCCTCACCTGCTGGTACCGCAGCTCCAGGGATGTGGAGGACTCCAGTTCTACCCGGTACAGGTTGTCTCTGCGGGAGATATGACAGTGGAGACCTCCCTTTTCCCATGCTGTCCCCCTCTGCAATGCCGGGTCCATGTGTGCATCGCCAACACCTCAAACCTCTGGCCACCGCCTGTCCCGACGCGACGCAATGGCAAACACACACCCAGATCCCAGCGGTGCACAGCCCACACGATGTCCAGCCTGCACACCTCTGGGTTGTCATCTTGACACCTTCTCCACCACCTTGACAGGCTGAGGGCCCCCTTCCGGGGAGCCGCCACACCCCACAGGGCTCTCAGCTCCTGTCTCTCTCTCTCTCTCTCTCTCTCTCTGTCCTCACTTTTGCGCACACACTCCTGCGCAGTCCTGGTTTCTGCCTTGAAGTCTATCCCCAGTCCGCCTGCTTCTCCCTCCTGCTTTTTACCTAGTCCAGCCCCTCACACACAGCTCCGGGCCTTAGGTTCTGGGTCCCCAGCCCTGACCAGAGGGGACTGTGCGCCCCCTCCTCTGCCCATAGCGCTCCATGGCTCCCACCTCCCTGGGGTCAAAGCCCATGTCCTCCCTGCAGCTACCTGGTCCCCTCCCTCCTCCCTGCCTGCCTGCCTCTGGTTCTCTCTGCTCCAGGCACACCTCACTGCTTCCCCAATGCCCAGGCTGTACTCTCTGCCCCTGGGTTTTTGCACAGCCTGTGTCCTCTGCCTGCAATATCGGTCCCCTGATTTAGGTCTCAACTCAAGTGTCCTCTCCTCAGAGAGGACCTTTCCAGCTCTCACTGATGTTTTCATGGATGACTGAGTATCCGTCCCCTCTGGGGAGCCTTTCCAGCACCTTCTCCAGGAACATAGCTACTTCTATTCAAAGTACTGTCTCACTTATACACCTGAGCTGGTTCCAGCCTTCAGCACCCTTAAAACTCAACATTCTGCACTCTTTAGAACTCAGTGTTCAGAGGGAAAGAGAGGGTGCTGGGAGGGAGTTGTGATTATGGTATATCATCCGGAAGTATGGAGGTTTTCAATAAAAGTTTTTTAAAAAGTACTCAGGGTTCAGCATCCTTAGGATTAGCATTAAAGCACAGCACCTGCCTCCCAGTCAAGCAACAGAGCCGTAAGGTAGCCCACCCCCAAATACTGTCACGTCTCCCCACACCTCCTCCAATGGCCTCCGTACCTGTCCCCGATGAACAGTGTCCGATTGACCCTCAGCACTCGCTGGATATTGAGGCCCTCGGCGCCCTCGGCAGGGGTCAAGCGCCCAGGCCCACTGCCAACGAACACAGGGTACTGGTTCAGGTCTGGGGGAAGGAGGTGAGATGGGGGATGAGTCGCTGTGGGGGGAAGAGGCGTGGCCTGGTGAGCCCCATCCTTCTGGGGGAGCAGCCCCAGCTTGGAATGAAATGCCTCCCCTGGGGGCCCCAGCTCCCTCCTGGACCCCAACTCACATTCCCTGGGGGCCACGCTCAGGGGTGGCGGTTCTTCGGGGAACAGGCCGTGGGCGCCCCCCAGGAGCAGCGGCAGGAGCAGCAGCAGGGCAGGGCCGGGAGGGGGCGCTCGCGGGGTCCGCATGGCGAGGACCAGGTGGCTTTGGGGGTCACCTGCAGACCAGGAATGGGAGTGAGCTGGGCTGCCTGCAGTACCGCCCGTGGCCGGCAGGGGAGCAGTCCCGCGCAGGAAGGGGTAAAAAAAATCATATATATAACATGGATAATAATAACACCCTGCGCTCATTTAATTAACAGAACGAATTTACGACCACATGTGAGTAAAAGCCCAGGAAATGACTGCAAATGAAAGTGCATTAGGTAATTAAAAATTAATCACGATAATAATAGATATAACATCTTAAAGCATTCCTTTAAAAATTCAATCTCCAAGTGTGTATGTTTTAATTCTTAAAATTGGGTTGAAGAGAGTTGGCTCAGCAGTTAAAGGCGTTTGCCTGCAAAGCATCACTGGTCAGGCTCAAATTCCCAGGCCCCCATGTAAGCCAGACACAAGTTTCTAGAGTTCCTTTACACTAGCAGGGGACCCATACACACACACACACACACACACACACACACACACACACACACACACACACACTTGCAAGTAGAAAAATAAAAGTTGTTTAAAATTCTAAAAATTGAGACAGATCAATCTTAGCCTGGCTTTATGACACCGTTTCATTTGAGAGGCTGAGGCGGCAGGAAGTTTGCAAGTTCTAGGCTAGCCTTGGCTACTAAACAGATTCAGGGTCAGCATGAGGAAAACGGCCGACCAAACCAAACCAACCCATCGGAAGATTTAAGCCTGACGGGCAGGGTTTAATTCCCAGCATACACATAAAACCAGATGCACAAAGTGGCGCATGCCTCTGAAGTTCATTTGCAATGGCCAGAGGCCAGATACTCTCTCTGTGTCTCGCGCCCTCAAACAAACAAATTAATTCAAGCTAATTTTCAAAAAGAACGATATTAAAAAACAAAACCAGAGGCTATTAGGATTGTATAAACCACAACCTAGGCAATGATGGAATTTAGAATCACAGAATACTCCAGCAAGCCTGGGGCTCGGTGGCACTGGCTTCCTTCAATGTCTGCACCTGCTCCTCCACCCTCCTGTGACAGCTCCTGGGGTGGAGAAGGGGACACCCCATGCCTGGGGACCCGGGAAACACGGACACCCTACCAGAGAGAGGGCGTCCAGGTCAGACGCCTGCAGATTCCTTCGTTGCTTCCCACACTGGGACTCAGTTTCCCTGCCGAGTCCCGGCTGTTCCCAGGCCTTGAAGCCCAGAGACCCCGAGCCTCCGCAGGTAAGGGTGATGCGTGGACATCATCCCAGGAATGTCTGCTTCCAACATGAAGGGCCAAGAAAACAGGAAGCCCTTGTGTGGACCGGCACGGCTGCAGCTTCCGCTGCATGACCGGGCTTCCAGGATTTGTGACTCAGAGGACGCGGGATCCCACGTGGGCCCTCATCAGCGTTTCCTCCGGTTCCTCCCTGCAATGGCTCCAGGCCGCACCAGCCCCTGGGAAGCCACCTCTGTCCCCACTGTGGACAAGATGACCTCACTGTGGTTCTAGGCTGTCCCTCTACCTCTGACCACATCCCAGGCTTCAATTTTCTTTTCTGAGACAGGCCTCACTGGGCTGGCCTTGAACCTGTGATTCTTCTGATTTAGTCTCTAGCATAGACGACGGGCCTTCACCACCAGGCTGGGTTCCCACCCCCTCCTCTGCTCAGAGCCACAGTCCTCTCCTGCACAGTAGCAGAGGATCTTTCTAGAAGTTATGTCCTTCCTCTGCAGGACCTCGAAGGCCACAATACCCCCATGTCTGCCTCTTTCTCTTGGTTCCTGCAGGCTGCTGAGTAGCACCGCTGACTTCCACCCAGCCCAGGCCAGGAGCTTCCCTGGTGTGACAGCGACATTTGTCTCCCCCCACATACACCAACATCTCCCAGTGTCCTCTGGAAGGGACAGAACCCCTGGAGAAGGAGGACAGCTTGAAGCCCTACTACTCCCCAGTGCCCCACCTCTGGGCTCCCCAACCCCCAGGTGGTCCCAGAACCTGGAACACGCCTTGGAGCTCAGATATGTCCTCTGAGCAGCCCCGCTCAGGTGAGGCAAGGGTCTGCCACCGGCCTGGGAGTCCTGAGTGCCAGGATCTGCTCTTCCCTCTCTTCCATCTCCAGCACCCAGCCCAGGGTCCTGTATACAGCAGACACTCAATAAATCAAAAGCAGATACTTATCGAGCACGTGTTGTGTGCACTGTGTTTTTCTGCTTCAGCAGGCCAAGAGGTGGGTGATACTGACACGCCCTTAGGCAACCAGAGAAACGGAGGCAGAGAACAGCAAAACCATTTATATATTAAGTCAGGGGCTGGAGAGATTGCTCAGTGGTTAGGGCGCCTGCTGGCCTGGGTTGGATTCCCCAGCACCCACGTAAAGCCAGATGCACAAAGTGATGCATGCGTCTGGAGTTTGCAGCTGCTGGAGGCCCCGGCGTATCCATTCTCTCTCTCTCTCTCTCTCTCTCTCTCTCTCTCTCTCTCTCTCTCTCTCTCTCTCTCTCTTTCTCCTTGCAAATAAATAAAAATTAAAAGAAAAATATTTTAAAGCTGGGCATGGTGGTGCACACCTTTAATCCCAGCATTGGGAGGCAGAGGCAGGAGGATTCCCATGAGTTCGAGGCCAGCCTGAGACTCCATAGTGAATTCCAGGTCAGCCTGGGCTAGAGCCAGACCCTGCCTCGAAAAAAACAAAAAAAAATTAAAAAGAGTTGTGATAATAATTATGCAGAATTGAGCCCCTAGATACCTTAGGGAGATTTTGAGCTGGTTTGGGGCCAACCCACTGTACCTTGCCTCAGTTTACCCCCTGACACCTGGAGTTCCTAGAGGCTCCCAAGTTCACCCACTTCTCTCCATGAAATTCGAGGGGGCCCTGCCGTCACCGGCATCTGATAGTGACCCCAAAACATGCTCCCACCTGCCACACGTGGCTGCCCCAAAATCCTGGCCACAGAGCAGGCTGGGGACACGCGAATCTATGGACAGAGTCAGGAAACAGCTGTCCCCTCATCCCACCACAACCGAGACCCCGCTGTCACCTCCTCAGGCCCTGTGTGGCTTCCTGGCCCTCCTTGCTGTGCCCACCACCGTCACAGGCCCAGATCCTTGTCACCTTGCTGTCCAATCTTTTTATTTCTATTTTTGGTTTTTCGAGGTAGGGTCTCGCTCTAGCCCAGGCTGACCTGGAATTCATAATGGAGTCCCAGGCTGGCCTCGAACTCACGGGGATCCTCCTGCCTCTGCCTCCAAGTGCTGGGATTAAAGGCTCCTCCACGCCCACAATGACACCCTGAAATGTGTCACCCCCAAGCTCTACTGCGGTCCGCGTGGCCCTTGATGTCCCCATACCCTGGCTTCCTCTCCTGTTGCTGTAAATTTTACAGACTTGCAGGTCCTCGAAGTACAAATCCAGCCTGTGGGGACATCTCTGGTGATGTCACACGGACAGCCAGGAGCAGAAGCGACCGGGTCCCACCTTCCTCTCCTCCCTCTCCCGCCACACAGCTAGCTAGGTAGGCTTCCAGAAGGGTCCACACCCTGTCTGCACCCTGGTCAGGGCCATCAGGGACCCTTGCTTCCGTCTCTGGGCGCCAGAGGGCGCTGAGAGCCCTCCAGGGCTGCCACCTCCCAGTCCCCATCACCAGGCTGTCCCCTCCCTCCTCGCTGTGACTCCATCACTCAGGCTCCTCCTGCCCAGCTGGGGACCTCTGCACGGACAGCGTCTTCTGTCGCCTCCTGACTACTTGGTGACCCCGGATGTCACAAACTGGGGCCGACAGAGAGCTGAGCATCGTCCCTGGCCTCCGCCTACTCCATGCCAGAGCTGTGACAGGTACAGATGACCCCAGAAACCACGAGATTCTCAAAAGTAGCAGGACCCCGCCCACACACGCACATGCACCCTAACAGGCACTATTACAAAGCCAGCTGGGGCCGCCTTGGGAAGACCCCCCACCCCGGGAGGGAGGCTTTCCCACCCTCTGCCTCTGTGAGGAAGTTCTACTTTCAATCTACCTTGAATCCTTCTTGCTTCCAGAGGTCACCAGAGCTGAATGCCCGGTGGGAGTGGAGCTGAGGTCTGATCACAGGACGTTCCCATCCTGGCCTTTGACGTACTTCCCAAGGGCACTGCCCAGTCTCTCTCCGGTTCCCCACCATGCACCCCACTGCCTCCCATTGCCACGGCCCTGCTCACAGGCTCTCCAGCACCCTGAGAGTACCGACCTGGCTGTGCGACCTCAGGCCAGCTGCTCGCCCTCTCTGGGCCTCCCCTGCAGCGCCCTCAGGGACTCAAGACCCTCACCAGGTTTGGAGTCCCCGTGTCTCCGTCTGCCACAGCAAGAACAGGGGTCTGTCTGGAGCTGTCACCACTGGCCTGGCTGCGGGGCTGGCGTCCCTGGGGGGATCAGGTGACGGCAGGCAGCGGGGCCCCAGCGCCTGCTGGGTGGGTCTGGTTACAGCTGCCCCTCGAGGCCAGCCAGGCTCCCAGGCTGTCTAGGAACTTGTCCCCTCAACACCTGCCGGGCTAGCTCATCCTCCTTCCTCAGCCCTCAGAGCCTAGAGCCTCAGTTTCCCCATCCATGCACCAAGCAGGACGTGCACCCCATTAAGGTTTCAGAGCACGTATATGAGCGGCGCCTAACGGGACACACTGCTGTGAAGCCTCTTCCCCTCTCTGAGGAGGAGGGGGTTCTGTTGGGTCACCGCTCTGTCCCATGCCAGGATGTGGCCTGCATACAGTAGGCGCTCAATAACCCGCTGGAGGGATGTCGCTAGAAGAGCTGCTGTGAGGACACGCTTATTCTAGACCTTGGGCACTGATTATATCCCAACACAGCCAACCGAGGATGTAGTGTCACCAGGGTCATTCAAGTCAAGGACTTGGTAAGGAGTTACATACAGTCAGTGCTCAATAAATGTTAGGCCAAGTCCACGAAGGCCTGAACTCACTTCATGGCCTGAGGGACCAGCATCGTTGCCTTTGCTTCGCATTAGGAAAGCGCAGAGCTCAGAGAGGTAGGACCACTTGGCAGAGGTCACACAGCACAACTGAGATCACGGGGGTCATTTACACCTGGTGTGAGGAGGGACAGGAAGCCGGGGAAGGGGGTCCCCGCTGGGGTAGAGGGGCAGAAAGCTGTTTTAGGGGTCTCCGTTGACTGAAAGGGTTATGATGTCACCCTCTGTCCCCCCAAACTAGGGGCCTGTGAGCACTCCTTCGCTGGCATCCTGTCCCTGCCCTCCCCCAGGACTCCTAAAGGCACCAGGGACAGAGAGAGGCCTGGAGTGGAGGGGACACCCCGATACTTGCAGGAGGAGGTGGTCCCCAGAGGCCAGGGAACTGCCCAATACGTGAGGAGTGGGGACCCCGATGAGGAGTGGGGACCTGGGCTGAGGTGTGGGGACCCACCCCCATGAGGAGTGGGGACCCTGGGCTCAGGCGTGGGAACCCGGATGAGGCGTGGGAACCCCAGAGAATCTGTCTCTGCTTCAAGTTCTGTCTCATTTCTTCCCGGCAAACACTGATGGAACACCTATTGTGTTCCCCACCTGCATTTATGCGGCGCCTGCTGCACTCAGAGCCCTGCGCTGGGGCCTCAGAGGGTGGGCCGCACCTAACCTGGACGTGGAGACATGAAGAAAGCAAGGCCCAGAGTGGCGCGTAGCCAGGAAGTGGTCAAGCTGGGACTTGACCCAGAATCCTCCTCCACCAGGGACCCCACCATGGCCCAGGCCTCCCTCCCCAGCCACCTACAGCCCCTCAAGGCTCCCACCTCCCAAGCCAGAGCCCAAGTCCTCCCTCCTCCCTCTCACCAGAGGCCTGAGCCCTGTCTGCTGTCTCTTCTGTAGTCGTCAGAAACATGGCTGGGGCAGGGGAGATGGCTCAGTGGTTAGGGTGCTTGCTGGCAAAGCCTGAGGCTCTGGGTTCGATACCCCGGTACCCATGTAAAGCCAGAGCGACTGGAATTTCTTTGCAGTGGCAGGAGGCCCTGGCATGCCCATTACCCTCCTCTCTGCTTGCCAAGAAATCAACTTTTTATTTTTTCCCTGGAACTCACTCTGTAGTACCAGGCTAGCCTCGAACTCATGGCAATCCTCCTGCCTCTGCCTCCCAAGTGTTGGGATTAAAGACCTGGGCCACCAGGTTGGGCGATAAATTTTTTTTTAAGAAGACATGGCTGCCCCGTGCCAAACTCCTATCCATCCTACCCTGCCCTAGCTGCTGTGCCCCTTCTCATGCAGCCGAGACCAACCTGTCCCAGCCTCGGCCCCATCCCAGACCCAATCAGGAGCATGAGGCAGCCCTGTGAGAACCAGCTAGACAACCAATGGCTTGTTCGTGTGTTCCCAGAATCACCCAATACATGTTTGTTGATCGACTGACGGACGGACTGACCTCCCTGACCCTGCCAGAAACCCACAATCCTCCTGGTGCTCTTGATGGTCCTCTTAGGAAGCCCTGGGAGCTCAGCCCCAAGTGAATCTTGGGGAACATAGAGTCCCAGGCAGCCCGGACCTGCCTCAAACCCGAGTCTTCACCTAAAGGCAAAGCCACAGCCAGAGAAAGTGACAGACGGACAGACAGATGGACAGATGGACGGACGTTCAGAGGCCTGAGAGCCCGCAGCACCCTGAGCTCACTACCTCCCGAGCGAGCAGGACTCAGCTTCCAGCACCCTGTCCCCTGGGGGCCACCCATCCTCAGAAGCACACCTCACCGTCCGTGCGCTAAGACCTCCCATGACTCCCTGCGGCCCTGGCCATGAAGGACACTTATCTTGGCATCCAAGGCCTCTGCTCACCTGTCACTGTCACCCACCTGGCTTCTCAGAGTCCACAGCCAGCACCCCGCCTCCCAGACACCCTCCCTGCGGCCTCCCATCCTGACCGGAGTCTGGGGGGGGCGGCCAGCAAGTCTGGACAGGGACACACACCCCAAGTTCGGCTCAGGACACTCTCCTTCCCTGGAGACAGGCAGTCCCGGGGGACCCAGCTCACCTGTCTGTCCCGCAGGCTGACGTCAGGGTCACCTTTGCCAAGGGCGATTTGATTTGAATCTCCCAGGCCCAGCCTCGGGTAACCCAGAAACTCAGGCAGACGTGAACCCCAGCATCACTTTATCCAGCCACTCCACAGAACCCTGACTAGGGACGCCTAGGCAGGCAGGTGACAGGCAGAGCAGACAGCATGTCTTCAGACCCCAGAGTGTGTCCTGGGGACACTACACAGAGAGGGCTAGCCACCTGCCCCAAGCCACACAGCACAAGACAAATCTACTCCCTCCCCGAGTCAGGCGGGGAGATGGCACGGGCCACCCTGGGCACCCTCACTCCGGGACAAGGACACGAGCCCTCCCGATTTTCAGTGGATGCAAGGGGGGTCTTTTCAGTCTTTAATTCAGTCTTATTTTTTCCAGCGCCGAGGAAACTGACTCAGTCACACTGAGCTGAGTTCCTGGGCCTCAGTCTCCCCACCTGGACTCGGCCATAGGACTTTCCCAGGTTGACACACTAGAGTTAGGAGGTCTGGGGTGGCCAACTACCCCAGTGACATCTGGGCATGCGCAGGGTCCCTTTCTCAGATGGGTCCCCAACCTGCCTGGGACCCAGCCACCACTTCTGAGAGCCGTCCAGCCAGGACGTGGGGAGGGCGCCAGGGGAACATGGGACCAAGCCGGGGACACCCCAGGGGCGTTGACTTTTTAATCTAGGAGACAAGGTCTGAAGTTGAGGGGACTCGGAAAATAGGAAGAAATACGATTTCCACATGAGGTATTGTGGGGGTCTCCCCTGTCCTCTCCCTTTCTGGCCGCTAAAGCTTCCCGGTCGCATCCTGGGGCCCTCAACTCTGTTTCCCACCCCAGGAATCCAAGACGACAAGTTCAGGCCGAGAAATGCCACCGAGCCGGGCGGGGAGGAGAGGGGTCCCCGCACCCCTCCGCAACCCCAGGACCCTCGCAAACGCTCTGGGCCTCAGGTTAGCTCGGTGGCCAAGGTGGAGGAGGCTCGGTGAGACAGCGCCCCTCGGGGAGGGACCCCAAACTCCCGGAGGCGGAGGCCAGGATGGGGGCACGTGATCCCCACCCTGGGGACCAATCGGCTGTCACCGATGGTGGGGGGCCACCTAGGAACCCCCACCCCTCCCGCGGCGCCGGGAGAGACACATTCTCTTTGTCTCTTTGTCAGCTCCCGGGGGGAGACGTCCCTCCAGGACACCCCGCTTTCCAGGCCGCACTGCAGCGGGGGCGTCGGGGCCGACCGAGGCCTGGTCCCCCCCCCACCGCAGCCCGGGGACACTCGCCGTGACCCGCGGGTGGCAGCTGGCGACGGGAGCCGCGTGCACCCCAAGGTGCGGCGGCCTCGGGGCCGGGGGTGGGGACCCCACGAGCGGTCGCCCCGGACCGGGCCCCGCCCCCATCCTCCAGGTTTCAGGCCATCGGATCGCCCCCAGGTCCCGTCGCCCCCAAATCCTCCCACCCAGGCCGCGCGCGGCTCCCCCGGGTGGAATCCCACCCGCCGCGCAGCCCCCCGAGTGCCGTCCGGGCACGAGCGGGGGGACGATGGGGGTCCCCGAGGCCGAGCGGACGCGGACCCCCGCGACGGAGCCCCAGGCCCGAGATGCGGGGACCGTCACCGCGTCGCCCCGGGGTGCGCCCACCCCCGCGGCCCAAGCTCCCCGCCGGGGGGACGGACGGACGGGCCCCCGGGCCCCCTCCCGGCCCCGCTCACCTCGCGGCGCACGGAGGCGGCACCTGTCCCCGCAGCCCCGGCCCCGCGCCGCCGCTCAGCCCGGGCTCCCCGCGCGCCCGCTCCGCCGTCCCCGGGGCCGCTGCGCCGTGGCCGGGCCCGGGCCGCGCCGGGGCCGCATCTCCTCCGCCCGCCGCCGCGGCGACTCGCGGCTCCGCCACCTCCGCCCCCCGCCGTCCCCCCCCCCCAGCCAACCGGGGACCCCGCAAAACCTGGCGCGGAGCGGCGCGGCGGAGCGGAGCCACCACAGACCGCCCCCCCCCCAGCTAGCGGCCTTCACGGAACCCGCCCCAGCCCCTGCCTCGGTTTCCCCCTCTGTCCACACCGCAGATGTCACCCTGACCGGGAAAGTCTCCCCTCCGGGATGGGGGCCCCAGTATACAGTAGGCACTCTGTAGATGCTTCGATGTTGCAGATGAGTGAATCCCCAGCCGAGTCCGGGTGGCCACCCACTGTGGTCCCTGACAACCCCCAGGACCTTCCTGACCGTGCAGGCACCCGGGGCTGGTCCAGGGTCCCCTGAGGGACTCATCCGCACACGATTCCTGGAAGCTGTACCTCTGCCGGCTGCAGGACTGTCACCTTCAGTGCCCGGCGTGGTGGCTGGCCTGGGACCTCAGCACTTGAGAAGCTGAGGCAGGAGAATCACCATCAGTTCAGTGCGGCCTTGCGGACACATATATTGAGACTTTCCTAAAGATAGTCTCCAAGATGCAGCCTCCAGGGTGCTGAGGCACCTCTGGCCTGAGGGGACCTTTTTACGCGGCTCAGTTTCCCTCTGTCCAAAGCACCTCCCCCAGGGTGTGACCCTGAACGGAACAGAGACGGGACTGCGTCCTCTGGCGGGCTGTGAACTGTGGGCTGTTGTGACTCTCAGCATCTCTAGTATACAGTAGGCACTCCATAGATGCTTTGCTGTGGAGTACTTAGTAACATTCTTTCACTGTAGCTGCGTGCTAGGGACATCCCGACAGGTCCCAGCCAGGACTCCCATGAATCCAGGAGGCTCACGCTGTGAGCCGAAGAGACCAGCCAGGACGTGGGACTTGAACTCAGATCCCAGGTCACGCTGGGTTTTGGACTCCCTCCGGCCACCGGGCAGGCTCCAGCCACCTTGGTGTCCCAGGAAAATTAGCAGAGGGCCCTGTGGTCACTATGTGGGGTAGACTGAGGCACGGCTGGCGAGGGAGTGACCAGGGTGAGTCCATGGGCCTCGTGGCGGCCACCCCTTCATCTTTAGTCATTTAGATAGATGTCTTTAGTCATTCCCTCGGGCCAAGGTCTGAGGAGGACAGTCATGCTGGCCAAGGTCACCAGCAGCCACTGTGACCTCCCGGGCCTTCAGCAAGCCAGGGGAGAGGCGTGGTGGGGACCTTGGAAGGATCATGGGTAGATCTGGCAGAGGACACGGGGACAGGGTGGGGGTGGAAGGAAGGACCTTGTCCCCGGAGAGACCTGTTGGTGACAATGGCCCCCAGGGAGGCCCCTCGCCCCAGGCCACCTCAGCTGCCACCCAGGCATTAGTGGCCATGAATGGGTCTTTCATGCTTTGGACTGGGGCCAGGTCAGGCGGGGTGGCGGTCCCTTCCCCATCCCCCCCACCCCATGGCTCTTTAGTGTCTGAGCTGTGAGCTGGCCGTGGCCAGCGGAAGTTCACAGCTGGCCTCGGGGCAGCCAGGGAAGGGGGGACCAGGGGAAACGTCTGTCCCCCTCAACCTGTTTCTTCAGCCTGGACAGCGCCAGGCGGCCACCCTGCTTCCGAGCCAAGGATTCCGGTACGGGTTTTGGGGACAGCCGCGGCTGGTGACACCTTCTTCCCAGAGCTGCTCGGCTTGGGCCCTGGGTCCGAGGGGGCCCTGGAAGACCCGGAGAGGGACAGGTGGTCTTTGGGTACCCAGCAGGAGGAGGCTGAGCCAGGCAACTGCCCACACCCTGCAGGCCCAAGCCTCCCCATGGCTGTGTGACAACGCAGCTCCCTGGCCCTCTCTGGGCCCAGCTGGAGGACGCCTGGATCCCTTCTCTGTAGGCTCCAGCCTCAGTTTCCTCGCTCCAGCTCAGGCTCCACACTCATTAGAGCCCAGACCAGGGTGGGGTGGGGTTTTCTCTGCCGGGTGGGACTTGGATTCAAAGTGCCCCCCCCCAGTCCAGGTTGGGACCAGGGAACCCTCTGGGGGGCTGAGGCCTTGCTGTGACGTCAGAGCCCCTTTCCCCAAGAGATGGTGAAGAGGGGACAAGGGGTCCTGGTGGATTCAGGGTGGCACACACACACACACACACACACAGAGGAGAAAGCAGCTGAGTGGCGCAGACGCGATTCTGCTGTCCCCAGTCCCCCTCCGCCCCCCCCCAGGGCAGCAGCTGTCTCTGCGACAGATGTACAGCTCAGCCCGCCCAGCTGGTCCGCTCAGGGCCGGGAGGGCTGCTGACCACCCTGACCCGACCCTGGGCCGGCCCTTGACTTCGGCCTCCCTCCAGATGGGACCCCTCCTTAAAGCCCAGTTCTCTCTCCTGGGGTAATGGAGAGGATTTGGGGATCTGGTGCCCAGACAGGGTACAGCTGTCTCCAGAGCCCACACAGCATCCTCTGTGGTGCACACGTTCCTAATGACAGTGAGGTGACATGCATTGGGCTCCTGCTGTATGCAGCCCCCTGCAATTTTAGAGCATAGCTACTGTTAGCTCATCTTCAAGGGTGGAAACAGGCAGAGAGAGAGAGAGAGAGAGAGAGAGAGGAGTTTTGGAAATGACTACCTGGCTTAGGGTTAGAACCCCAGCTTTGAAGGGTAGGGGCCTCTGCTCTTTGTCCTTTCAGCAGAAGTCACCCCAGACCTCACCTCCCATTTCCCTCTGCTGTGCCTGCACCCCCATCCTGGCTCCAGAACAGCCTCAGGTATGCAGTAGGTACTCCACAAATGTGTCAAAGGACTGAATGAAAGATGAATGAGGAGCTGAGAACTCACCAGGGGTGGGTATGATGCCTTCGCTGTACAGAGAGGTAAACTGAGGCCCAGTCGAGGTGAGCTTGGAGTCACTTGCCTTCCTCATCAGCAGGACAGTGCAAGTCAAGTGACCTGCTGTCCAGGAAGGAGGAGGGATGTCTAATGACATAAGAACCTCCTGAGCATTAATTGAGCACCTACTGTGTAGAAAACAATTTGGGTGTTTCACACATTTGCATAAGCTCAAGAGCAATTCTTGATCACCTGCTGTGTGCCACACAGGTGCTTTGTACATTTGGATAACCTCAGGAGCATTTATTGAGCACCTACTGTGTGTGCCACAGGATGCTTTGGACTGTCCCCCTCAGCAGTCATCTGCATATGCAAATGAGGACAGCTTCATCCTGGTCCCTCCACTGGGGAGTGAGCTCCATGTGCGGGGATGGGAAACTGAGGCAGGGGGGAGGGAGGAGAGAGGAGGGGAGGAGGGAAGAGGAAGGAGGGGAGGAGGGAGGAGGAGAGGAGGGAGGAGGGGAGGAGGGCAGGAGGCAAGAGTCATTTGGGCCAAGGAAGGGAGCCCAGTGACCCTGTAGGGATCAGGCCCTGGCTCCTGCCTCAGGGCGTTCACAAGAGGGCCTAACTTTTCTTTCTTCCCAAGTGCACCGCCTATTCATCCGGCTTTACGCGGGTATTGGGGACTTGAACTCAGGTCCTTTGGCTTTGCAGGTAAATGCCTTATCCTCTGAGCCATCTCTCCAGCCCGTGTTCTTTCCTTTGGAGCAGAGGCAGGTGGTGAGCTGGCCATCAACAGAAGTAGGCAAGCAGGCGCCAACCATGGATTCTCTGTTGCTCTCGGACTACGACCCATGCCCCAGTTTTGCCCCGTAGCAGCGGGTTGATTGACGTGTGATCCTTGCTGAAGATGCCTGGCACACAGTAGGTATTTAAGAGGGAGCCATCTTCCACCTCCTTCCACCCACAATTTCCTCTCGTGACCATTCTCCCTGGACACTGGGAGAAGGAGCTGATATCCCTGGAATGCAGCCCATGGCCAGGGCAGAATTTTCCAGCTAACTTGATTGAGCACCTACTGTGTGCTCGGCTCCCATCAGTGATAGAGACAGAGCCAGAGCCTGTGTGCCACGTCTGTCCTTGGCAAGGACGGCACAGTGGGGTTTAAGGTCACGCACTGGAACACTACACGGCCAGGAAAAGGAAGGGGCTTCTAATACCTGCTCTGACATAAGTGGCCTCGACGACTGGAGCCACACACTGCATGATCCCACTCCCAGGGGGTCCCTACAGTCACCAGACCCAAGACAGGACCCGAGATGGGAGTTGGCATTGAATGGGTCAGAGGGTCAGCACGGTCTCTGCGAAGTTCTGGAGATGCGGTGGGTGCTTCGTACCCCGAGCTGTGTACTGAAACACGGTAAGCCGGTGAACTTTACACTGGGCGAGTTTCCCCGCTAGTTAAAAAGGACAGAGAGCGGAAAGTTGCTAAACAAAATGAAGAGGCCGGCGGCGCGGGCTCAGGTGCGGATGACCTCAGCTTGTGCCCTGGGGGGCGCTGACGTCAGTGTGCAGGGGCTGATGGCAACTCTCAGCTCTGGTTCACACCCTGCCTGCTCACCTGGCCCGGCTGCAAACCCGATGCCCTGTTTCTCCAGCTAACTTGATTGAGCACCTACTGGGTGCCCTGCTTTTCTTAGCTACCTGGGACCTAGCAGTAAAAACAGTTCACCCAAATCTGGCTTCCAGGAAGGGAGAGAGAAATGAGGAAATTAGGGAAGAAGATGGGGTCAGGGAGATTTAATCCAGGTGCCCATGAGAGGGAGAAAAATGTTCCCATTTTCTCCAGACCCGGACAGCCAGTGCCTAGGCCCTGGGGCAGGCTGGAGCCTGGGGAAGGAGGAGCGTCAGGAGGGGAGGAGGGAGGAGGGACGAAGGAGAGGGAAGCAGGGAAGAGGGAGGAGTGAGGTGGGAGGAGAGAGAAGAAGAGGAGGGAGGAGGGAGGAGAGAGGAGGGGAGGAGGGAGGAGG
>PVHP010037589.1:0-17292 GCA_004024765.1 Zapus hudsonius
GGAAACCATGCAAAAAGTTCTATTAGAAAACCAAAATCAAATGGAGATATTTAAAACATCTCTAGAATCCCTCACTACCGGAGTTAATAACCTGGAAGATAGAATCTCAGACATGGAAGACAAAGCAGAAGAAAGAGATTGGGGTAACAGAAACTTGGAAAAGTTCAAAAAAGATTGCAAACAAAATAAGAGGGAATTATGGGACACCCTTAAATCACCAAACCTCCGGATCACGGGGATACTAGAGGGGGAAGAAACCTAGGCCAAAGGCATAGAGAACATATTCAACAAAATTATTGAGAAAAATTTCCTTATCTATCAAGAGAATCCCATCCAGATATAAGAAGCACACAGAACACCAAAAAGGCAGGACCAAAGGAAGAACTCCCCTAGGCACATTGTAGTTAAAACCTTAAACATTGAATGCAAGGAGAGGGTTCTAAAAGCAGCAAGAGCAAAACAGTGAATCACATATAAAGGCATACCCATCAGAGTTACGTCAGACTTCTACACAGAAACCATGAAGGTGATAAGAGCTTGGAGTGGCATACATCAAATCCTAAATCACTTTGGCTTTCAACCCAAACTATTGTTCCCCATGAAAGTATCCCTTATAATAGTTGGAGAAAGTAAAGTATTTCAAGATAAAAGCCAGCTCTACAATTATATGGACACTAAACCAAACCTACAGAGAATTCGCCACAAAATATTACACACAGAAGAGCTAAGCAACCAACCCCAAGAGCCATCCAGAAGTCGGACACAATAATCAGTCCTAGAGGGGACAAATTAACAGGAGAGGCATCAAATCCCATAAACCCTACATTATGGCAGGGATTGACTCAAGACTCACAGTTATAACCTTGAATATTAATGGTCTTAACTCTCCCATAAAAAGATGCAGGATAGCAGGATGGATCAGAAGAATGGATCCTTCCATCTGCTGCCTCCAAGAAACCTGCCTCACCTCTAAAGACAGGAACCTCCTCAGGGTGAAAGGATGGAAGATGATCTTCCAAGCTAATGGAAACGAAAAACAAGCAGGGGTTGCTACACTAATATCTGACAAAATATACTTCAAACCAAAATCAATTCAAAGGAACAACGAAGGACACTTCCTACTCATCACAAGAACAATCCAATAACAGAATATCACCATCATAAACATGTATGCACCAAATACAGGTGCACCACAGGTCATAAAGCAAAAACTAATGGAAAATAAAACAGAAATAAACTCCAAGTCCATCATAGTTGGAGACTTTAATATGCCACTATCATCTAAACAAAAGAACAACAGGGAAATAATAAAACTCAGTGATACCATAGATCAAATGGACCTAACAGAAATATATAGAATGTTCCATCCCAACTCTACAGAATACAAATTCTTGTCAGCAGCTCATTGAACCTTCTCCAAAATAGACCACATATTAGGACATAAAATATGCCTCAACAAATTCAAGAAAACTGAGGTAGCACCTGCATCATATCAGACCACAATGCATTGAAGCTGGAAATAAACAATGAGAAAACAAATAGAAACCACACCAACTATTGCATATTGAACAATATGTTATTAAACAATGAATGGGTCATTCAAGAAATCCAATTGGAAATTGAAAATTTTTCTTGAACTAAATGGTAATGAAAGTATATCATACCAGAACATATGGGACACAATGAAGGCAGTCCTAAGGGGAAAATTTATAGCACTGAAACCCTTCATAACAAAGACAGAGAGATCTCAAATTAATAACCTAAATAACCAGCTAAAGGCCTTGGGAAAATTAGAAAAACCCAACCCTAGGAGATCAAGAGAAAAAGAAATAATTAAGATCAGAGCAGAGATCAATTAATTAGAAATGAATTTTAAACGAATTAGAAAACAATTTTAAAAATTGATGAAACAAAGAGCTGGTTCTTTGAAAAAAGAATAATATTGACAAACATCTGGACAATCTAACCAAACAGAAAAAAGAGAAGTCCTAAATCAGCAAAATCAGAAATGAAAAAAGGAGAGATCACAACGGACACCAATGAAATTGGAAGAATCATCAGGACATACTTCCAAAACCTCAATTCCACAAAATTGGAGAATCTGGAAGAAATGGATGGATTCTTAGACACCTATCACCTATCAAAACTAAACTCAGAGCAGATAATTATCCTAAATAAACCTATTACATCTATCCAAATCCATAATGTAATCAAAAACCTCCCCCAAAGGAAAAGTCCAGGTCCTGATGGATTCTCAGCTGAATTCTACCAAACCTTCCTCACAGAACTCAAACCACTTTTTCTGAAGCTTTTTTAGAGTAATCAGAGAACAGGGAATACTTCCAAACTTCTTCTATGAAGCTTTCATCACTCTAGTACCCAAACTGGACAAAGATAAATTCAGAAAGGAAAACCATAGATCTAAATCCCTGATGTACTTAGATGCAAAAATTCTGAATAAAATACTTGCAAACTGAATTCAACAACATATTAAAAGTATTATCCACGTTGACCAAGTTGGCTTCATCTCAGGGATACAGGGTTGGTTCAAAATACAGAAATCAATCAACATAATCCACATATTAATAAACTTAACCACAAAACCCACATGGTCATCTCAATCGATGCAGAGAAATCCCTTGACAAAATCCAATACCACTTCATGATTAAAACAATTGAAAGACATGGAATAGAGGGCCTATACATCAATATAATTAAGGCCATATACAAAACTCCTAAAGCCCAAATTATACTCAATGGGGAAAGACTCAAGGAGTTCCCACTAAATTCAGGAATAAGACAGAGGTGCCCACTCTCACCACTGCTCTTCAACATAGTCCTAGAAGTTCTATTCAATGCAATAAGACAGAAGAAAGACATAAAAGGGATACAAATTGGGAAGGAAATAATGAAACTATACCTTTTCATAGATGAAATGATCCTATACATAAGGGACCCAAAGAATAGTATCAGTAAACCCCTGAAGGTGATAAACTCCTTCAGCAAAGTGTCAGGATACAAAGTGAACACACACACAAAAAAAAAATCAGTAGCCTTCCTGTATGAAAATGGCATGAATACAGAAAAAGAAATCAGCAGAATAGTCCCATTTTCAATAGCCACAAATAAAATCAAGTACCTTGGAATAACACTAACCAAGGAAGCGAAAGACTTATATAATGAGAACATAAAAATGCTCAAAAAGGAAACTGAGGATGACAGGAAAGATGAAAAGATCTCCCATGTTCCGGGGTAGGTTGAAATAAAATTGTGAAAATGGCAATACTTTCAAAAGCTATATACAGATTCAATGCAATACCAATAAAATACCAGCTTCATTCTTTGCAGACATAGAAAAAACAATCTCCAAATTTATTTGGAATGGCAAAAGGCCTCAGATATACAAAGCCATCCTTAGTAAAAGAAGCACATCAGGTGGTATCACCAAACCCGACCTAAATATATACTATAAAGCCATCATAACAAAAAACAGCATGGTACTGGCACAAAAATAGATAGATAGACCAATGGAACAGAATTGAAGATCCTGCCCTAAGCTCAAACAACTATAGTTACTTCATATTCGAGAAAGATGCCAACAATAATAACTGCAGAAGATTGCATTTTTAACAAATGGTGCTGGACAAATTGGACAAATACTTTCAAGAAAATGAAACTAGACCCTCTCCTCTCACCATGCACAAAAATCAATTCCAAATGGATCAAAGACCTCAATATAAGACGTGAAACTCTGAATACCCTGGAAAAATAATTAGGGGAACTCTCGACCAGATAGGAATAGGGAAAAACTTCCTGAACAAACCTCCAATAGCCCAGGAAGTTCAACATTCACTTAATCAATTGGATCTCATCAAGCTAAAAAGTTTCTGTACAGACACACATACCATACTCAAAGCAATAGACCACCATAAAACTGGGAGTTAATCTTTGCCATCTACAATACAAATAGAGGTCTAATATCTAGAATGTTCAAAGAACTAAAAAAAATTAAATTAAAAACTATCAAACAGCCCTCACAAAATGAGGAAGAGACCTCAGCAGGAAATTCAGAGAGGAAGAAATACAAATGGCCAATTCCCATTTAAGAATATGGTCAATGTCATTAATCATCAGAGAAATGCAAATCAAAACAACAATGAGATTCCATCTAACTCCAGTCAGAATGGCAATCATTAAAAAATCTATAACAATAGATGCTGGTGAGGTTGTGGGGCAAAAGGGACCCTCATTCATTGCTGGTGGGAATGCAAACTTGTACAACCACTATGGAAATCAGGGTGGAGGCTCCTGAATAGGACAGATATAGAGCTACAGGTAGACACAGCTATCCTTCTACTGGGCATCTTCCCCCAAGTTTCCTTGCCAAAGCACAGAGACATTTGCTCAAACTTGTTTCACAATATCAACAAATTAGAATCAACCCAAATGCCCATCACTGGACAAATGGATATCAAAGTTGTGGTAAATATACACTATGAAATTCTACACAGCTGAAAGGAGAAATGACATAATGAAATTTAAAGAAAAATGGTTGGACTTGGAGCAGATCATTCTTAGTGACCACACACAAGAGCAGAAAACAAAGCACCACATATTTTCCCTCATATATGGTTCCTAACCATGTTAAACTGGAACATTGAGAAAATCCGTCAGTGAATGGAATCTGTAAAAAGGAATGGAATGAATTGGAGGGGGGATGATGGGAGGGTGGGGAGAAGAGGAGGGTGGGTGGTCTCATATAGTAAACTAAACTAATAATAAATTGATACCATAAAACCTTAGGTTTTATACAGTAAGCTATTGAGGAAGCTGAGGGCACCACCTGGTATGAGGGACCATGAAAAAAAATGGGAGGAAACTAGCCTCAAAAATAATTGCTCAGGCTGACATGTCCCTGTCCCAGTTATTGTTTCCTTCCCACACTGAGCTATTGAGCAAAGGTCTCCAAAATGTGACAGACTTCTGTCAAAGCTCTTGAATATCTGGCCTAAGGTAAGACCCTATTGCTGAAGAAATCTCAAAGTGTCAACAAACAACACCGAGATCCTGCTAGATCCAGAATGGTAACCAGCTCCCAGATGGCAGCATGTGTAGCATTGGAATGTGTTGCATGAGCTGCCAGAGGAAATTGGCCAATCATATTTGGAGAAAGCAGAAACCACTTATATACAATACAGACAGTTGTCACAAGAATGCTGAACGCACAGCTATATGGAAGAGACCAGCAAGTCAAGAAATGCTTATCTGCGCAATTGTGGTGGCACTAAATGGAGGAGGGTAATCAATGGCTTACTGATTGGCTAAGAGATCTGATTAGTGACAAGGAACCCTTAACTGGAACTGGGATCCATAGCAAAATCCTATGGGAACCAAGATCTCGGGCTCCTAGGAGAAATTCCCATTACCCGAGGCTACACCCATTAGGAGCTAGCCAAAATAGCAATGTTGTCTCATTTAACCTATATTGATCTCACTCTCCAATGGAGTTTCTGTTTGTATTTTTCAGAAGGCATTGAGAGAGTCAGGGACAACCCAATTCCACCAATAAGACATTGGATGATGGCTGACATCCTGGCAGGAGACAAACCACACCTAGCCTTCACATAGGGCCCAAAAGAAACCTGTGAGAAAGTGAGGAGACAAACAGGAGATCAATCATCACAGCAAGTCTGATAACCCATGAAAGGTCAATGGAGACAGACACCAATGATACCCAACACAACCCAGGGCAAAGATCCAGAGATACTTAAGATCTCAACAACAAAGCAGACTTAAAACTCACCCACTATGACTCAGGGAACTGAGCAGAATAGGGGGTGGATAGAATGTAAGAGCCATGGTGGGGGAGAATATCCAGAGACATTGGCCCCTCAGCAACAATACACAAGGAGGAAGGAAAAACAAACAAACAAAAAAAAACTGGCTACCTCTTGTACAGTTCATACCCCCTATCCTATGGACAGATCCAGTATGCACATAGAGGAAGTACCCCAGTGGGTAGGGAATAGAGAAGAGGGAAATGGGAACACATCCACAAGATTTGCTCATACATTGTATATACTTATTCATAATAAAGATATTTTTTAAAAACTCTTCAAAAAATAATACTGGTTTGAATGCCTTAACAATAACAGTGGTTTACCCAGAGAAAATACTTTATATTTCCCTTTTGTAAGTGGTACACTATAGTCCTGGCAGGTAGGCAACTCTGGTCCACAGATAGTTTATATCCAGGTTCTTCCTATCTAGTTGCGTTATCATCCATAGGATATCTTCCTCTTCCTGATTAAGGGTGGGTTACTTTCACTATGTCTGCCTTCAGTCCATGGAAAGACTCCAAAGAAAGTAGAAGGTGGCAGCTTTCTTTAAGTGAGACTTCCACAAGTCAGAGCATGATTCATGCTAAAACCAGGACTAAAATGGAAAAAAAAAAGAATAGATAAATTTAGATGAAAATCTAGGAGCCATTAATAGAGCACTCTTCTTAAAAAATGCCACATCATCAGTCTTATTGATAGCACAGAGGATGAAGCCATGATGGAAAACACCTATGTTGATAGCTGACCCCAAAAAACAACATAGAACTGGGGGTTAGATGCTCCATGTGTGAGGCTCTCATTTGCTCACCACCACAAGCACAAGCAAAAAGTGACCGAAAAAATAGACTCTGAATGTGAAGAGAATTTAGTATCACTTAAACCAATTTTTCTTTTATTTTACTTTTTATGTACATTCTAAAAGTATATGATAGAAGTCTATGTCAAAACAAGTCTAAAGTGATCATAAACAATTTATGTCATAGTTTAACTGACAGTATTCATTTCTTAGTAGTAAACACAGTGAAATGTCAGTAATTCATAACACTGATTATGATTTTGCATGGTAGGGATTACAATTGGTCTTTATTTCATTTCTTACATTTTTACTCCTTTTTTACGTTAAACAAAATTAGATTAATAGCACAACATTTATATGATGCAATGGAATAGCCAGATGTGACTAGAAAACATAGCTCAGAGACTCAACTACCAGCAAAGTAAGGGTAGTGTGAGGCAGTCATGGAATGACAGCAGGGGATCACTGCTCACTTCTACATGCTCTCAGAGCCATAGTGACTGGATGGTCTTCAGTGAAATGCAAAGAGGAATGTGACTGAAGAATATGTTGCCCTAAGAAGAAAGAATGGATAAACCAATGTATTAATGTGTTCATAATTTATCTGTGGAGTTTAAACCAAAGTAATAATGCCTTTCTGCATACCCTAATTTATTTCAAAATTAAGGATATATTGTTACAGTAGATGTACTTCAGTAATTAGGACCTCCATCTCTGGGTTTGTTAAACCTATTTTTAATTTGGATAACAGCTCAATTCATCTGACAAGTGTCTTCAAAACCCCAGAATTTATACAAATACCTGATTTTATAGCTCATAATTCACTTTTCACCTGTTAACTTATTTTTATCTCACTATCTTTACTTCCTTTCTAGGCAGTGATAATCACAGTATTAATCTAAACTGATTCCAGATTAATATATCATTTTACAACCAAGAAATTATTCTGCTCAGAAATAGTGCAAACTACCAGACTTATTTTTTGACATAAAATAATAAGCACAGAATAATTTAATATGATCACAAACCAATATTAACTCATTTTACTTGCAAATAAAATAAACTGAGTGCTGCATCCAGCTTAATGTTCATGCATACAACTTTGTACAGATAAGAATATCAACCAGGGAAAGACAGGTTTGAAAGCATTGATCTACAAGCAACAAGATTCAGAGTTCAGGTTAGTTTGATCCCTTTTCCAGAGAATGAAGTCAACTATGACTAACTACAGTAGTGTGTGCAAAGGTGCACACTCCCTGGGATAATGTTCATTTTGCAGAGGATCTAGTGTGTTACAGCAAGGGTCAAGATCAAAGACAGGCACCAAAAGCAAGCCCTGGCACAAGACAGAGATCAGGCTAAATGTAAGAAGAAGGGAAAAGCCACAGCCTAGACAGCAAGAAAAGGGAATGACCAAACCAGACAGTGAGAAGAATAGCCTGTAGAATTTCTTGACATTTAAGAACACAAACTTAGCTACTTTTAATAGAAAATTGCCATTTTTATTGAGGGAAAGAGAAGACACTGTTAAGGACCACACATATTGTCATTTTATAAACATTTGACAATAGACATTAAATAGAAATAAAATCCAATAACTTCCAAACCTCTAACAGTATTCACTATATCCTGGGAGCTTTTCTAAATGATTTACTTTTAGTAACATGCATTTTATATTGAAAAACAATCTTATGAGTTATTTTTACAACTTTCTGTTTACTGATGAGGAAACTGAAGCAAAGAAAGATATGTTACTTACCCAAAGTTATCTAGTCAGTAAGTTTCAGAGCAAGGCCTATAAGCCCAGTAATTCTAGAGCTTGTGCTCATACCCATGACAATACGGTTTCCCATTCTTCTTTTTAAGTATCAAAGGATTGATTTATTTGCATGATTGACCTCTCTCTTATGCCTCTGTGAATCGCCTTTCCACATTCTTTGCTCATTTTCCCAATAGATTATTTGTAGTCTTATTGAAATATTTTCCAGTTTATTTTTTCTTTTGTCACCTGATTTTTCATAATTATTTTCATGTTAATTTAAAGCTATCCAAATCATGTAATTTTTCTTTATTAAATATTACCTATAAGATTTTTAAAAATCAACAAAATGTTCATACATGAAATATACTTTTTGCATCTCTAAACTTTAGAGTTCTAAAATAAGTTTTAAATTTTATATAAATCTGGATTTGGGCCCTAGCAAAAACACAAGAAGATATAATAGAAAGCATCAGGCTTATACAGTTGTCTTTCATCTGATATATAAAACTCATTTGTAAATCATATCACTTGAGATATTTTAATACATCAGAGAAATGGCAATATCTACATGCCCTGTCTTGAATAAGAGCACCATTCATCTACTACTACTCAGCCAAACAGCTAGGTAATTTCTTTTTTTTTATTGTCCATAATGAGTTACATTTAATGGGCAAACAATGAGTTGTTATCCCCATTTCCCCAAAACCCCTCTTCCCCATCCCCAATCAGCTGGATATCCTCCGTGGCCATCTGGATCAGTCTTTGGGGCTGGGGACCATGGATAGCCTAGGAGTCAGCCCAGTTCCGACTGCCCTAGTGTGTTGTTACTGGGGGGGGGGGCATGTCTCTGGATATTCTCCCCCACCACGGCTCTCACAATCTCTCCGCCCCCTCTTCCGCTCAGTTCCCTGAGTCATGGTGGCTGAGTATTAAGGCTGCTTTATTGTTGAGAACTTAGGGGTCTCTGTACTTCTGCTTTAGGTTGTATCTAAAATCATTGATGTCTGTCTCACTGGCTTATCCTGTGTTGACTGATTGGCTGTGGCTATGGGTCACTTGTTCATCCCATCATTCTCTATGGGGTTCCATATGGATCCTCCACAGTAGCTCTGGGGTGGCTCATCTCTTGCCAGGATGTCAGCTATTGGCCTGCAGTTCGTTGGTAGGATTGGATGAGCCACAGCTCTCTCACTGCATTCTGAAAGATACAAACAGAATCTCCATCGGAGAGTGAGATCAGTATAGGACATCTAGGTAATTTCTTTCACTTCTCTCTTTCCTTATATGGAATCTAGATCAACCCATGAAGTCTTCCAAACACTGCTACTGTGATCAGATCTCTCCCTCTCCATTACCATCATCACGATCTAAGCCACCATCATCTCTCACAGTCAGTGGTACTCTTGCCCGTTTCATCTCTCTTACACTTTTGCCTCACCAATGTCCCTCTTCATCCCTAGTGATCCACGTGGAATGTATGCATTGCTCAGATCTATTCTGTCACAATTACAATATAAGCCAACCTCTAGCTCACACAGTCCTACATGATCTGCTCTTTGCTTTTCTTTGACCCTTCACCTTGGGCTGTCTTATCCTTTATATGCCAGCTTTCCATTGTTACAACAAAATATTTGAGACCGGGTATACAAAGAAAAGTGTTTTGTTTGGTTTTTTTTAACTCAAAGTGCATGATTGGTCATCCCCATTTTTTTCAGCCTTTGGCAACAGCCTAATGGCAGAGTTCTTTGGGACAGGCCCATGTGTGATAATGATATTGATTAGGAGCAAGGACACAGGCCCAAGAGAACGTGGATGCCACCCTGCTCTGGCCACACTGGAACCTGTCTGATTTAGTCTTATCCAAGATGGTGATACAGAACTGCTTCCTGGTTCTTTCTCAGCTTTTCATGGGCTTGAAGTCTGGTGGGTGGGTTCTTTCTGAGTTTTCCTTCCTCCTGAGCCCATCGAGTATACCATAATGAGGCTCTTCCCTAACTGGGTGCCTAATTTATAAGCGCTTGAGCCTGGCCTCCATGCGGATTTCCCGGTTTTCCTTAGACGACACCCCTCCTCATTAGGGGAGCTTTTCTGTTTTCCTTCTCTTCTACTTTTGCTTTCTCTTCAAATAAATCTTCATAATTTATCCTACTCTGTGTCTTCATTTTTCAATTCTTTGTTAATTATAGAGAAGAACTTGAAAGCTGCTGACTTGGTAGCTCAGAGCATTCTCAGCCACTGGTCTGGGGAGTTCTAAGCCCACCTAGTGTCCAGAAGTCTCTCTCCCTCAGCAAGAGAACACAAGGTAAAACGGGAAGTCAAAGACTAGGGAGGCCCCAGTCTTGTCCATTAATAACAATGCACTCTTGGGATAACTCCTTTCACAAGACCAGCATTAATTCCTCCTGGAGGTAGCACCCCATATGACCTAATTATCCACCTCTTAAAAGGTCCACCACCTATAATATCACCACACTGGAAACCAAGTTTCAACTAAGCCACATTAACTCTTGGGGAACAAATCATATCCAAACTCTAGCACAAATAAACTCTAGCCCAAATAATCTAATTGAAACTTCTCTTACAAAGCAAGGTTATAAGGGCCTTGATGTTTTAGTAGCTTTTTCTTATTGAGTGTATTACTCCTAATCTTTGCACAATTTGCTAATTACCTCACCAGGGACACATATATCTACACACATACATGTATACACTTTAGATACAAATGCCGCTCACACATCACACCACACAAGTAAAAAAAAAAAAGAAGAAGAAAAGAAAACTTGAGAACTTCCCAATTCCAAGACCTATGCACAGCCTCCAATCTCCCAACCTTTCAATTCCTTGCATTTCCTAACAAGCTTCCATTTCCATTGCTCCAAAAAAGTAATTTATAAAGTCATCAAAAAATAAAATATAATTATAGAGAGATACACTTTATAGCTTTCCAAGGTTGGTAGAAATAGTCAAAAACACAAATATTAAAACTATTGTTAAGTTCTCTCCACAACTTATTTCTATGCCTCTGTGCCATATATTTAAGACTATCAAATGGTGCCGTATATAACTCAGTTATAAACCATTTACATGACAACTGTGTATGCCAGCTCTTTTAAATCCAATAATTGAGTGCTTCAAGGAGATTTCTAATGCATCAACAATTTACTCAGAATGGGTTTGAAAGTATGCTGTCTTCCAACAAAGCAGTAACCTTCACACCTTTTGTGGTGGACAAAGAAGAAGGCTATTTTAATCTTCATCACAATTGAATATGGTCTATTGAAGGGAGAAAATGCAAGTCAATTCTATCAAAAAGAGCCTCTATAAATATTTTAGCATCCTTGGTCAACTATTAAGAATTTACATGTCCATCTAAACATTTTAGTCCATTTTTAAAAGCATTATATATTCATACAATTCTTATGTTAGTAAATATATGTGGAGTGACTTATTTGCATAAATTTGCCCTTTAGGCTTACCTTTCTGCACTTGGATAGTGAAGTATTTTTAAATGTAGGCAGCATGTTCACACTTGTAAAAAAAATTCCATTACATCAAAAATCTTTTACTTTCAGTGTAAACTAATAAAGCTCCTCCATTCCTGCCAGAAATATAAGGAGATGGAAAGCTGCAAATTATGGGCACTCTCAGGTCTGGATGCTTATTCAGGAAACCATGGCTAGTAAACCCACCAAACGGGTACTTTACTAACTTACTGGTATTTTCAACTGGAGCTAGAAACTATCTAGAACAAAATACACGACAGAGTACATCATATGTACCATAACTGGTAATACATATATGAACCACTCAGGTCATCGGTGTTAACCACCAGTTCTCCCTGCCTCCAGGATGGTCTACATGTGCCCTCTGGGCCACAATCAGTGTCATCTGCCCAAAAGCCTGTGCCCGTACCTTTCTATTGGTCCCTCCATGTAGATTTTCACACCCTCACACAGTCCAGTTATATCTCCCCCAAGTACTGCAGTACTCGGATTTTTCTGCTCCTATGACTAGATCTCAGTCATTCACCTCCACTTTCTCTTCTAATACTTGCACACTCTGCCTTCCTCTGTGTATCAGTTACTTAATGTTATGACCAAATACCTGGCCAGAAGCAACTTAAGTGAGGCAGGATCTATTTTGGCTTCCATGTCAGAGAAATAGTCTTTTCTGGCTGGGAAGGGATGATAGCAGGAACCACCTCATCCATAACATCCACCCCAAAGCAGAGAAAGGGGAACACCAGTGCTCAACAGACTGTCTTTTTTCTTTTTTTTCAGGACAGAACCTCAGCCCATGGAATGGTACTGCCCACATTGAGTCACTGAGGAAGCCTCCTCAGTTAAACCTCCTTGGAAATACCCTCAGCACACAGCCAAAGGTGTGCCTCTTCCAAGCTCTAGGTGTTTGTTAATCCAATCAAGCTTGCAATGTTAAGTTAATCACACTTTGCATTTTCTCAGGCTGTTAGTTTCACTATCACTGCTTCTTCAGTTGGAGATACTTTGCTTTCTGGTGAACTTTCTCTGCAAAAAAGCCTTTTGTCTTTCCAGTCTGAATGTTGGCACAGGACATGCATTGGCTGCTTGGTTTTGATATTTCACCATCAATCAAGGAATACTTTATGATGAGTGTCTGGGATCACTCATTCCTTGTACAATGGCAGTTCATGTTTCTAAACCGTGCAGCTACATAAACTCAGACTTTGCATTCTGAATCCTTAGATTTCTAGCCCTCTAGCCATTCAAGCTGGTGCCCATATATATATGACACTCCTTGATATGGGCCTTACATTTCTCAGATAAGCCCAGTTTCTGTTTGTGCCTCCAGTTTCCCAAATGCAGTGTCACTTTAGGCTGTATCTCTCTCGACTCTCCTTACTCGAAAGTAATTCTTGATCACTTTTCATTTCACTTGTGTTTTTCATAATAGTGTGACAGTTCAGGCAGCTCCATAGACACCTCCCCTTGAGTGAGAGGTGTCTCTAGCCAGAGCCCAAACCTAGATGCAAAAACTTATTGGTCAGGTATAGACCAATCAGCTGTCTCTCTGACTTACCTGGGGGAACTCTTAAAAAAACCTTCAAAACAAAGGCCAGTCTCTTCTTCTCCACATGGCTTCCTAGAAGAAGGACTTCTGAATCTCCGGGCCTTAGAAAGATAAGGCCTTCCCCCACCCCAGCCTAATGGCTGAGGTGAAGGAAGGCTCCAGATTTTTCCCACATGAACCTTTTTCCTCATGATGGGAGCCCTATTATATTTTCTTTTGCTGCTTGTTTAGCTGAACAGCATAAATTCTGTTAAATTCTCCATGTTTTCTCCCCTCACTGGTAGCTGGAGAACTCTATAACTCCTCATGTTCCCTTAAATAATAAAGTCTCCCACTATACCTTAATATCGTGTTGTCTATGATTTTAATTCTTTAACTTTGTAGACAAGAATCTGGGTACTCCTTGATTTTTGAGGTGCCCTGGAATTTTTGAGCTAGGCATTATCTAAATTCTAACCCCAAGTCACCCTGTTAATAGTAGTTGCTACAGTACCATAAGAGATTTGAAAGTAGGTCAAGACTTCTTTTTTAAAGTATTTATTTATTTAATTGTTTGTTTATTGGAAAGAGAGAGAAGGAGGACTAGGTAATGGGTGTTCTAGGACATGTGGCCACTGCAAACAATCTCCAGACACATGCACTGGGTACTGGGGAATCAAATCAGGCCATTAGGCTTTGCAAGCAAGCACCTTTAACCACTGAGTCATCTCTCTAGTTCCCAAGACTTCTTTAAAAAAAAAGTTAAGTGTTGGGAAAGGCAAGGTCCCAAAGGCTTTAAGTTCTTAGGACCATTAGTGGCTATTCATTGCCTTTAAAATGGCAGACAAAATTTAATTCCATGTAAAATGTGTCCCAAAGCAAAAAGAATGATGTACAAATTAGATGGTCTGAAATAAAAAACATTGATTACTTCACTTCTAACTGCAGGCAGATCTGTAACTTAGAAGACTCTTATTTTCTATCAACTCTCTTCAACTCCTCCAGTCTCCCACCTTTAATTTTATTTTTATACTAAAAGCAAATTTTCAGTCAATACAGAGATCACCGCTTGAAATTCAGCCAACAATTTTAACAACTTTGAACTTACACCTCGTATAAAAAAAAAAAAAACAGCCAGTACTATTTGCTAGTTCCCTAGGTAACAAAGATTCTACTGCAAAAATGGACTAGTCAAAAGAAAGTATCACACACACACACACACAAAACCATACAAAAAGGAATTTTCTTTTCTTCATTTGCTAAAATAGATTTGACCAAGTGTCTGCATGGTGGCAGATGGAATCCGCATTAATGTTTATGTTGGACATGAAGGCAGGCTTGGAATAAAAGGACTCTTGATTGAAGAGTCCTCCTTGGAATTGGGGAAGAAAAAGAATAATAATCAACCTGTGAGTATAGACCAAGCATAGGCTCCCATATCTGAGTTAGACCCCATCTTTTGTCATTTCACAGCTGTCTGTCCTTGGGTATGTCCTTTCTTCCTTGTACTTCAGTTTCCCTGTATTTTTAGAGCTAAACTGTAAGACTATAATATGGGTTAGATGATGTAATGCTTGCAGAGTGTATGCGCTTTTTCTTTCATGCTTCCCCTGGGCCAGACATGTACAAAAACACGACAAGGAAAGTTTGGTATCTCCTTGTTACCACAGACAAATGTAAGAATCTGGGTATAGTCAACAGCCTCATGGCTAAAATGTAGTGGATGTGAATTCAAACCCAAGGCTCTTAGACCACAAAGTCCTGCCCCAAATAAGACAGTAATCGAGGCAAGTAATCAATATACTTTGTCTCATTTATTAATATTCTAAATGCAAGCAGCACCTTGAGGGCTTGCAAGCTGCATAAATCCAGTGGAAACATTCACATCAGAGCTTGCGTGCACATGAGAAGCCATGTAGTAATTGTACAACTATTGCATATGTACACAGTGATTCTAGGGTGCAAATGGACACAAAAGAGGAATTCTCTTGTACTGATGATGGGCCTGAGATATTTTGCCCCCTCAATATTTTCTGAACAGCTTTCACATGCTCGAAGAATGTCCTAAATTATGTCTCCAAGGTAGAATTTAGAATTCTTTCTTCCAGAATTTTTAAACTTTTTATTGATAGCTTCCATGATTATAGACCATAAACCGTTATGACTCCCTCCCTACCCTCCCTCATATATCTTCCCCTGCTCAATAAGTCCCTATTTTGTTTTGGTGTCATCATCTTTTCCTTCCACTTTGTGCAGAAAGTCATAAATATCAAGGCTGTTTTGTATCTGGAAGTTTGCACTGTAAGCAGTCTACCCTTCCTTTGGCTCTTAAAATCTTTTCATCACCTCTTCTACAATAGAACCTGAACCTCAGGAGGTGTGATTAAGATGTCCTAGGGTTGAACACTGCACTGTCATTTCTTCTCAGCACTAGAGTGTCTTTTGTGTTATCTCAGTGGTCACCGCCATCTGAAAAAGAGAAGCTTCTCTTGCCAAGTGAGAGTAGCATTATTATATGAGTATGCTCATTTTAAAAATGTGATTATAAGGCAGTTTGGTGGGTATAAGATATGCATTACCCAGACAATAGCAGGTGTTACTCACATAGGGCTCATGACCTCCCCATAGATTTTCTTGAATGGAAATTTTGAGGATCATAAGTGACCTGGATTGATGCAATCAAACTACAGGTGTGTGGTTTGCTTATCAACTAGAGATCATCTCTATTTACTTCCAAAAACTGCAGTAGGGGACACTTCACAGACACCCTATTAACTCATCATTCACTTTTGCTATCTCCAGACTTGCTTGCCAGGCCTTACTTTTCACCATCAAAGTAGTTCAACAAGGCCTTCTGTCATGGTTTGACCCAGGTGTCCCCCCGAAACAAATGAATGTGTTCTGAATGATCGATCCCCAGATGATGGCAGTTCGGGAATTAGAACCTCACTGGAGCTGTGTTGTTGGGGGCGGGCTTAAGAGGGTTATAAGCCAGCTTCCCCTTGCCAGTGTTTGGCACACCTTCCTGCCATTGTTTGCAGTGCTGTGGTGGAGGTGATGTCCACCCCTCTGCTCATGCCATCGTTTTCCCTGCCAAGATGGAGTCTCCTCTTGAGTCTGTAAGCCAAATAAACGCATTCCTCCACAAGCCTCTTTTGTTTGGGTTCTTTCTGCACAGCAACTAGAAAGCTGACTACAACACCTTCTAACACTTTCTCCTTAAACATTATCCTGAGCTAGTTGTCAGGAAAGCAGTGTTTTTCTGTCTCCTAGTGTGATGTATTTGGTATAAGTAGAAGGCACATAGAACATACCACAAACATATAAACTGTTCAACTACTTTTGCTCCACAACCTATTTTCTCATGCATTTAAACCTTTTCAGAACAGGCATTTTTGCCTCTGGGTGCATCTGGTGGTGAGTGCAGGTATATGTCAGGAGGTACATATGAATGCATACTGGCTTTTTGGTGATGTGGATGGAAAAAACATCAAGTGGAAGGCACTCATAACCACCCATGTCTGAATTCATTTTACAAATGTTACTCTAACAGAGAAAAATAGGAATAGGATAACAATTTATTTTAGTCCTCTTTTGCCTTTGAAAGTCCTTGATGTTTTAGTGCCATCAATTTTAAGCAGCTGAGACTATTATCAAGCTATGTTTCATACTTAACTTTTTCTTTTGTTTCATTAATCCCTCACCTGGGCATCGCAAAAGCTCTTGACAATGTAAATTAATTCCTATGGGCCCAAAGAAATAACCTAGTGACAGAGCTGTTATGATAATATGACCTACCTTGGGTCTCAGGGGTTTCCCAAGCCAACCTAGTTGCAACCATTATTTATCAGGACACTCCCTTCAAC
>PVHP010037590.1:0-17306 GCA_004024765.1 Zapus hudsonius
GAAACATTTGTACAACTATATTTATAGCAGCTCAATTCATAATAGCCAAGAATTGGAATCAGCCCAAATGCCCATCCATGGAGGAATGGACAGAGAAACTGTGGTATATTTACACAATGGAATTTTACTCAGCTGAAAGGAAAAATGAAATATCGAAATTTAGGAAAAAATGGTCTGACTTTGAGCAGATCTTACTAAGTGACCACTCAAAAGAACTGAAAATAGAACGCCACATATTCTCCCTCATATGTGGTCCTTAACTAGGATAACCGTTTTCTTTATGCAGACTAGTAGAAAGAAGTGAGACGTTATGAATGGCGGGTAAGGGATTGGGGAAGGGGAATGGCTTCAGCATGAGGATAAACCATATTAGGTTCAAAAATATAGAATCCTTACGAGCATACTGTAATCTATTGAGAAAGTAATGAGCATCTCCTGGCAAGAGGGGCCATGAGTAGTAGGGGAGAGAGTCTAAGCCTGTGAATAATTAGATCAGCCTGACAACCCCTGGTTCCAACCACTGGTTCCTTCCCTCACTGAGCTGTTGACCAAAGTGACTCATGAGATTCCAAACACAAGACAGAATTCTGTCAAAGCTCTTGAGTGCCCTCCCCAGGCCTGAGGCAAAACCCTGTTGCTGAAGAAACCACAGACAGCCATCGACCAGCATTGAGAAACCCTTCAACGTCCGGAATGGTATCCAGCCCCCAGAAGGCAGTTAGTGTAGTGCTAGAAGGTACTGCACAGGCTGCCAGGGGAAACTGATCAATGACAGCTGGAGTAAACAGAGAACACTGACAAGAAACACAATCTGCAGCCATGAAGGCTGACCATACCTTCTACTGGGGCCCATCTAACCCTACCATCTGACCATAGGCCGATAGTTGAGATTCTGGCAAGAGAGGAGCCACCACAGTCGTATTGTGGAGGATCCAAGTGGAACCCTGCAGAGAATGACTGGAGGAACGAGGGACCCACAGCCACAGCCATTAAATCAACACAGGATAAGCCAGTGAGACAGAAACCAACGATTTTCGACACAAAGACCCCTAAGCTCACAACCTTAACGCAGCCTTAATACTCATCCTCTATGACTCAGGGAACTATGTGGAAGAGGTTGCAGAAAGATTGTGAGAGCCATGGTGGGGGAGATTATCCAGAGGCATGGCCAGAAGAACCTGGCTGAATACTAGGTTATCCATAGTCCCCTGTCACAAGGACTGATCCAGAGGACCCATGGAGGAGGTTAGCCAGTGGAGGGGGGAGGGGAGGGTAGTGGGGAATTGGTGGTAACAACTCATTGTTTGCCCAGTAAATGTTGTAACTCATTATGGACAATAAATTTTTTAAAAAGCAAAAAAAAAATAATGTCAGAAATAAAATATGTCTATTAACATGCTCAAGGGATTTTATGCCCTTAAACAATGGAAAAGCTAGAAAAGAAATTGCAAGAGGCTTTTGACAGCTAACAAGCAGCCAGAGACAACTTTAAAATTGGAGTAAGATGGAGAAGTATTTATGCAAATAGCCCAATTTTCCTTTAACAGAGAGAAGAGTAACCCTTTATACAGAAAAGGCCAGTCAGTTTTCACCACTCTGAATTGTTAACTTCACTTTGCTTGCTGGATTAGCAATCTACAAAGTGGGATATGTTAGATTTTGGGAGTCAGGATAGAGATACATAAACACACATGGCTTTTAATTTAAAACATTATTGTAATCAGAGGGAGAGAGAGAATAGAGGGAGGTAGGAAAGTAAGAGGGGGGAGAATGAGGGGTGTGCAGAGAAGGATATATATATATATATATATATATATATATATATATATATATATATATATATATATATATATATAGAGAGAGAGAGAGAGAGAGAGAGAGAGAGAGAGAGAGAGAGAGAGAGAGAGAGAGAGAGAGGAGAAGTAACAGGAACAGGAGCAGGAAAGCCCAAAGAGAGATTGGTGAGAGGCCAGAGGGAGTTTTATGGAGAAGAGTGAAACTACCATGAGAGGGAGGGGCCCTTGGGTGAAGTGCTCTGACAGGAGCTGAGTTGATTGTATTCCCTCTTCTCAGCACAGAGGTATTCTAAATGATCATAACAAGAGCTGGTCCCAAAATCACATACCAGATTAGAGCATGGCTGGTTGGGAATGGGAGAGAGACAGATGGGTAGAAAGCTTGAGGACTCTTTCAGGAAAACTCTTGACTTCCTAGATCCTCATATTGCCAAATATACCTAATGCAGATCCCTTCTGGCTACTCCAATTCTGGTGTATTTGGAGTAGTCCTCATCAGGATAAACTGATGAGTTATCATAAATCTAGGGTTCAAATTCTATAAAGTTGATATTTGAGAAGATGTTAATATCCTGAGACATTTCTTTCAATGTCTTTAAGGAAAATAATAAAAAAGTTTAACTTTAGTAAAAGAACACAATACACACACACAGTAAACCAATACAGTACAGTAAACTAATGAAAGATATATATATATATATATATATATATATATATATATATATATATTGATCTATCTTTAAAATAAGATTTAGCACTCAGATACATAATTATACATATGTAGGTCTATGTCTTGTTTATAAAAAATGAGAATAGGTTTCCTCCACTTAGATTCTTGATATTGTTTACTTTCTAAGGATTTTAAATTTTTTAATTATTTTGGCAATTTCATACAAGTATATAATGTATTTTGAAAACACTTCCACCTCCCCTCTTACTCCCACTAAGCCCTTCCTTCTTTCCAACTAGTCCCCTTCCTACTTACATGTTTTTTTTGTGTGTGTGACCCACTGAATTTAATTATGGTTGCTTGTATGAGCATTGATGTAGGTTATTAACTGGAGCATGGACAATTTACCATTGGCTAAACCACTGAAGAACACAAGTCTTCCTCCCTCAGCAAATATTAACTGCCAATAGCTCCTCATGGAGAGTGGGGCCTCATTGTACTTCCGCCATACATGATAGGATGTTGCCATGATTAACCCTGTGCAGGATACCACAATGCTATGAGGTCATGAGAGCAGTGGACCTGCCATATCTAGGAGACAATAATCCATAGCATTTCTCCTCGTCCTCAGAAACAAGTTTTAAAGAGTGCATTTCATAGAAAAAAAACCCCATGGGAATGTTTCAGGATTGAAATTTGAAAAAGAAGCTTGCTACATTTTCTTCTTTCTAGATGAGAAGGGGAACATGAGACTATGAAATTAGACCATGAATTAATTCATAGGCAGTATTTCCTATTTTTTTTGCCAGTAATCAATACTATAATAATTTCTAGGTAAGCATAGGTTCAAATCCAAGCTCCATTATTTATTCTTTCTACTATTATGAAAAGAATATTTAATCATTCTTGTTTTTGTTTTCTCAGCAGTAAGAATAGTAGCATTTTTACAAGATCTGGAACAAAGCAAACTTCTCCATGTTTATCACTGTTATTCAAAATAGTACTAAAAGCTCTAGCAAGAGAAATGAGTGAAGAAAAAGAAGTAAATAACATCCAAATTGGAAAATAAGAAATCAAGTTGTCAGGGTTTCCAGATGATATGATTCTAGATAGAGACAGCCCTAAGTATTCCACTGTAAAAATGAATCTAATATTTAAATCTAGCAAAGTTATAGAATATAAATAAATATACAAAATTAGTATTGGTATATGTCAATAATAAATTATATGAAGTGATTCCGCTTATAATAGCCAATAAATAAATAAAATACCTAGAAATAAGTTTAACCAACAAAGTAAAAGATCTCTACATTGAAATTTTTACAACAATGAAGAGGACACAAAGATATACAGAGACATATATTTATGAATTGGAAGAATCAATACTGCTACAAGGCCCATAGCATCAAAAGTGATTCACAGATACAATGCAACCTCTAATTACAAATGTATTATCTACACAAATAAAAATGAAACATTCTAAAATACATCTGGAATCAAAACACAGCTTAATAGTCAAAGGCAAGGTCACCTTGAAAAAACAAAGCAATGTATAATTCATAGCCCTCCATCCCATAGACCTTTCAGCAACCCCACTGAGGAGGGCCCTCAGTGGATTAGGGACAAGGAGGATAAAAATGGGGGTACCTACACAAGACTTATTCATTCAGTGTTTCTAATTATTAACAATAAATAAATTTAATAAAAAAGAACAAAGCAAGAAGCATTACAGAACTTGAATTCAAACCATATTGAAAAGTAATGTAATCAAATCAGCACAAAACCGGCTTACAAACAGACACATGGATTAATGTAATAGATTAGAGAATTTAAAAGTAAACTATACATATACAGCCAATTAATTTTCAACAGAGGTTCTATGAACGTATATTAGAGAAAAGATAGTCTATTCAATAAATGGTATTGAGAAAACTGGATATCTGAATGCAGATAAATGAAGCCAGACATATACCATCAGTTTAAAAAATGTAGTTCAAAATTAAACATATAAATATAAGAATTGAAACTGTGAAACAAAAAACCACTATTACCACTAACAGTAACAAACAAACACCCTGATTAATAAATGGGCAATAGGTTTAAAACAGACATTCAGAAGCAATACAGATGGTAAACAGGTAATTGAAAAATGCTCAATATTTATCTGGAAAATATAAATTCAAATGACAATGAAATATGACCTAATCACTGTAAGAATGGCTATGGACACAAAGACAACGGATAATAAATGTTGGTATGTATTGATAGAAAAAATATGCACTTCATTTCTAGGAATATAAATTAGTATAATAATTATTAAAAATAATGTGGAGATTCATAAAATATAAAAATAGAACCAATATATTGTCCACCAATTCCACTACTGGATATACCACCAAGGAAAATGAAATCAGTACATTTAAGATACATGTACACTTCCATTTTCATTGCAGCACTATTCACAATGCCCAAAAATAGAACTAAATCAAATACATGAATAAAGAAAATATGTTATCTATAAACAATGGAATACTATACAGGCATGAAAAAGAATAAAATTTTGACATTTGAAATAACATGGGTGAATTTGGAGATCATTTTATTATATTAAATAAATCAGACAGAAAAACAAATGCTCATCTGCAGAGTGTGGAAAAAGTTGATCATATTGAAGAAGTTCAGTTGCCAGAGGGAGGGAGATTCGGGCAATTAGATTAAGTCTAATTAATGGGCATTAAGTTACAGTTAGATAGGATCACAAAGCTCAGACGTTGTATTTCACAACATCACAACAATGGTGGCTATATATGACAGTGTTAAACTTTGTGAGTTGGCTACATCTACAGCATCCTTTGCCTCATCCCTTCTTCTTCCTCTCACTCTGCATGAAGTGAACAGCACATCAGGTTGCAAGAAATACTGATGAAGGGTAAACCTGTGGCTCAACTTAACATTGGTGAAAAAAAAATCACAAGACTTAGCTATTCCATACAAGGTTAATATGTTGTAAAGATTAAAAAAACACCTAATGGTCCTTTCTGTTATGCCAAATCTGTCACATTAATAACAATCTTAATTGAGATCAAATATTCAATTCACTGAATGAATATCCTCCGGTGATTTAAGGTGAGGGTTGGGGGCTTTAACATGAAAACTTGAGCTTGTTTTCCTGACACTTAGCAGCAAAAGAAAATGAAGGTCAGAGCTGCAGATAGCAGGTCAGGAGACTGCTGTGGGATTTGAATGAAGCCTAAGTAGTACGGACTGAATTTGGCAAAAGGTCTTGTGTTCTCTGGCAGAATTTAACCTTGTAGTTTTGATCTGTGTCTTTAGAACTATCCTGGAAAAGCAGGAAGGGAAGAAAAGTAGGAAAAGCAACAGGGCTACTTCTCTCCAAGTTCTGGTTTGATGAAATGCCAGGTAGTACGGAAATTCATTGATTCCGCTCTGAGAATGATCATCCTGACCTTCACATCAATGACAATTTTAACAAACTATTCCTTTAAAGTCCTAAAGTAGCAGCAAAGCTGAGGATGAAAGGATACATTTTTCCTTTCTTCACGCAATGATTAAGTGTGATTAAAATCACCAGCGATTTCAGGAGCCTTCTGCAATAAATAAGGCCCCAACACAATGCTGTTTATGTATAAATTCCATTCATTTCTCATTTTAACTAAAATGACATGGGGAATACAAATCCATAGCTTCAGCAAATTTTCTCTCTCTAAAAGTGATTTATCACCATCAGTTTACGTTGCAATTTCATAAAATGGGCTCTGGTGTCATTTTGAAAAATTAGGAAAGGGGATTGCAACAGGAATGAAATAAAGAAAATATTACATAACCTCAAGTGAGATACTAATCTCCATCCAGATGGCCATTGTACTTTTATTATCAGGAAACCCGGCCATACACAGCTCTTTAATAATCCAAATTTGAAAAGCACTAAATATTTCAGTAATTAGATAATATAGGGTCTAATCCCAGGCAGGAGGACTAAATGAAAGTTTGCAGGTAGCTGGGAGGGAAAACCAAGTGGATAGCTGACAGGAGATGTTTTCCAGTATCATGATTATTTAAGAAGCAAAGGGCTAGCAGTTCAACAAGACACACAGCGCTACTCCCTTAAGGAAATGTGTAGTGAGCCGTTCCTGTGAGGTAAGGGGGCGAGGCGGCTCGGCCCCATTTCCCGGGCCCAGGTCCTGTCACTCCCACCTACTGAACGCCCTGCGGTCATGGTTTAATACCATGTGCAGAGATTAAGATTGTTACACCCAGTAAATCTTAATAGTTACTAGCATCTCTTATAAAAGGAAATTGAGTCCATTTCTTTTCTTTGCATCCTTCTCATCACCTTCTCTTATCACTTAATCATTACATTCTATTATCTGAACACTCTTGAATTTCTTCTTTGTCATAGAACGTGTCTCCATCAAATCCAACACACTTTCTCTAGTGGAGGAAAATTCCAGTTTTTCAGCTTTAGGAGAGGAAAAAACAAGTGCAAGCCACTTATTTTCAAGTTTCTCAACCAGATTTGAGTTCTCAAAACAGTTGACATTTTTGCACAAATTTTACATAAATGATTTTGCAGTTGGATGTTAGAAAATAAATGAGGGCTAACTAATATGAATGGAAATTTCTATAAAAAGTATGGAGCCCTGAAGTGTGCAGATTAAGAAATATGAACATTGACTAAATCTTGAAAGTCTGCTTTAAATCCTTTCTAATATGACTGTCTCTTAACAATATATGCTGAAAATTGTGAAGACTGATGGTCTCTTTTGCTTGTTAGATGAAAAAAGAATGCAAGCAAATCTCCTCTGTGTCAAAAGCAAATGAAAGGAACAGGAGAGATGGACAGTGGTGATAGAATCTGATGATTACTAGAGACCTAGCTGAGAGAGATCTAGATGTTGTCAGGAATTCTGAAAGAAATAGATTTTGAGATTATCGAAGTAAATGGCATGATTTCACAAAACAAACTATGACTGACAGCAAATCTGCAAATTTGTGAAATTCAGTTGTTTTTTTTTTAAAGAGGCAATTTGCTATATTTAATTTTATCCCTGGACTGTGTACAGGGCAGTTCTTACAACTCACACATTTTAGATCAATATTGTTATTACGTAAGACTCTTCAAGGGTTCATAGATAGTTCATCAATTTGATTAGTGCAAGACACATTTTGAAGACATTTTCTTTTATATATTATTGTATCATTCATTTTTAATTCTACTTTCTGAAAAAAGACAACCCTAGAGGTGACTAAATTAATCAATTTTGCTTTATTTTATAACATTCAAATATTTTGTTTATGATTCTTACTTTCTTTTCACTTTTCTAATATACTGTTTTCAATTTGTGCATATTGAAAATATAATTTCCAATATTCTAAACCACAACTTTCTCTGAATGGTTTATAACCTCTAGGACCTTTTTTTGATGATTTGAATATGCTATATTTTAAATGTTTTCAATGGAAACTAAATCAGAAACTTAATTGCAGATTTGTTAAATGTCCCTTTCTGTTTCTGACAGAAGCCAGAAGTTAGTACTGAGTCTTAGAGTTAGATCATAAGGTAAATCTTATCTTCTCGTGTTGCCTCCACACAAATGGAGTTCTTGAAATGTCAGAGATGAAATGGTGAGCATGGAGGCTCATGCTTCTGATCTCAGCACTTGGGAGGCTGAAGTTGGAGGCTTGCTATGAGTTTGAGGCCATCCTAGATTACATAGAAAGTGCCAGGCCAGCCTAAAGTACAGAATCAGACCCAGTCTCAAAACAAATGAACAATCAAACAAACAAACAAACAGATGAAGATGTTTTATCCTTGGAAGACAGAACTTTCGCATTTTACTTTCTGTAATGGAAGCAATAAGCTTTCAGATTTAATCTGATTCATATAAGTAAATGTTCTATAAATGTTACAGAACACCTACAAAACATAATGAATGTTGACATGGTCTGCAAATTAGCAAGGTCTGTAGATAATATACACACCTGCTGCTTTTATAAACATTACTTCAGAGAATTTAGAGACATAATACCAAGACAAATAGGGAGAGAAAGTGACATACTCTAAAGTAAATAACATATCTGAGGTGGCTCTACTTGGGAAAAATTCCTATGAGGGCCTAGTTATATAACCCCTCACATTATTGGACTTATGCCTCACTCAGATGCAAAGACAACAGCTGTTGAAAGTTGTCAAGTGTTACAGAGTTCCGGAGCAGTTGGGAGGATGAAAAATCAAGCAACAATAGGACTTACCAGGAGCCTGAATGAAGCTTTTATCCCAGCACAACAACAGAAAGAATGAAGCCTGGATAACAACTAATCCAAGATGACCCTTGGCTTTATTAGGCAAGTTCCCAAAGGACTCTGTGGTACCATTTAGGGAATTATTTACTTGTGGTAAAAATAACAAGGTGTATTTTGCTGTTGCAAGTGTGATACATTTAAAAAGAAACTCTGCTTTTTTTCAGAGACTATTTTGAGCATAGCAAATGAAAACAAGAGTATTTCTCCCCATTATATTTCATTTTGTCAAAATAAACTATTTTGTGATCTTTGGTCTAAATCACACTAATGTGACTGGGGATTTTCTAACTAGGATTTTCTAACTGAATGTTTCCTTGAGTGTGATCTTAGAGGACATGGTCATACTGCCAGCCTAATACAAACACCAGACCTCAAGATGACATGCCCAAGGAGCTGGGAGGATGGAACAGCAATTCAAGGAGTTTGCTTGTAAAGCCTACTGGCTGGGGCCACCCATACAGGCTGGACACAAAAAGTGATACAAGCATCTGGTATTTATTTACAGGAGCAAGAAGCCCAGGCTTGCCCATGCGCAGGTGCAAAATAGTTAATTAATTAAAAGATGGAATACCTAGACATTGAAGGGTGGAGGAAATAATATCGGCAATTCACGTTTCATTCAGTTATTATATTACTCATTCAATTAAGCAAGCATTTCATTGTCAATTACTTATCAGCATTCATATTAAATTTAGGAGATACAGAGTAAAAAGAGGCAAAAGCTCAGCCCTTGTAGACATCACTTTGGAAAGACAAATACTAAAGGAGTGAATGTATAATTCCAGAAATGTATCTTGAAACAAAGGAACAGTATAGAGTGAGTGAAAATAAAGAACATCAGAGGGTTACTTAGATCACTTACATGAGACTAGATGGGATTGTAGAGTAGCTTTCATTTAAACGTGCACTGCAGTGACAACTGAAGGACAAGAGGTTTCTAGGCCAGAGAAGAACAACTCCAGTTGCCAGGTAATGGAATGGTGCATGTGGGGCATGGTGGAAGAGAAAATGTCAGCGGTTTTGGAAGTGGAGACCCTGAAGTGGAGGTACTAGGAAAGGGTCTGATGACACAGAGGTTTACAATTTATTGGTTTACCTATTCCATAAGGGCTTTTTCTGCCTACTCAGTGCGTTTCATTATTTATTCCTTCATTCAAGATATTTGTATTGCTGCCATAACTAGGTGCTTTTCTAAACCCTGCAAATATAAAATCATATAGTCAATATTCCCTGTCATCATGGATCTCCCCTTATACTGGAAGGGGTGGAGTAAATAAAATGAAAACAGAGAAATAAACAGGATAATTTTAGTTTTCATATGTGTTATAGTACAAGTAGACAGCTACTATTACAAAGAGTAGCAGGGAGTGTACACCTCTTGAAACAATCTATTGGCAGGGACTTTTGTCTTATTGAGATTTTGCAGATACATTTTTTAATGTGCTTTTTTGGCATAAACTAGATTATATCTGGAAAATTGTCAATGATTACAGAGGCATCAGAATTCCATTCTTTTGGAACTCCAGAACCCACATAAAGCCAGATACATGTAGCATACAGAAAATCGTGAAGCTCATGAGCCACCTAGTCTGGTGATCTTAGGGGCAAAACAATAAAAGAGACCCTGTCTCAAATAATGTGGAGTGCTAGGACAAATACTCCTGTCATCAGGCTTATGCAATAAGTTGTTTTAAACAATGAAATACCTCCCCAGACCAACCATGGACTATTCTTATTCTCAGTGCTATGATGGTATTGGCACAGGTTTCTTACTCTTGTCTACCTTTCCTTCTCCAAGAAGTTCAGAACTATTTATTTTAAGCAGCAATCTGTGGCTGGGTTAAGTTCAATTGTGAGGCTGATGACTAGTGAAGCTTTTGATCCAACTTCTCTATCTTCCCAGTACTAAATTCTAACCCTAACTATTCAGCCAGTACGTAAGTTATTGTAAATCATATGAACACGCTAATGGAGCATACCTGTTAATTAAGGAATAAAACCAATTTTAAGATTCTGATATAAGTGAAATAAAATTGCATTCCAACTGTGCTTCTTGATATGCACAATCCTTGACATAAAAAGATGGAATCTCAGATGAACTAAGTGTAAGTGTAGTTGCTGAAGGTCCATTAGGAGCTTGCTGAATATGAACTATTGGGAGAAGGACATGTACCAACTTTCAGTTGGTATTATCTATAAGTGGCATGGACTGTCTTGATTTTTGAATGGTTTTTCTGAAGGGATTTTAAGTATTTTATAAATGGAAAAGAATTTTACTAAATTAGTAATTCTCAAACAATGCATGGAACAATCATATTGTAGGTACTTTCAGATCTGCTAAATCAAAACCTCAGAGTAGAACCTTTTATTAGCTTTTCATTGATGTAGTGGAATATCTGATACACGTTAATTTTATAATGGTAGGAAGCTAATTGTTTCAGTTAGCTTCAAGTTGCTGGACAAATGCCAAACCAGAAACAGCTGATTGGTAGAAAAGGGTTTATTTCAGGTTTACAAATTCCAGGGGAACACCATCAATGGTGGAAGAAACTGGCTTCCAGAATTTCCATAAGAGACACCATCAGACCACCAGCAAACAACAAACAACCAGAGCTTGAACAGCCAGAGCTCCAAACTGCTCTCCACATACCTTAGGGTTGGACTAAGGTCTTCCCTGGTGATATACTCTTCCCCAATAGGGCTCCACCCACTAGAGACTCATGATTCAAGCTTTAATCTATAGGGCCATCTCTCCAGCCCTGGAGCCACACTTTTAAATCATTACATTTATTTAACTCAAACTTCCGAATGTTTGAAAAACCAAATGACATATCATAGGCTATGTGGAGGCCTATTCTTTGGCTATGACATCTCACATCAGATAGCAATTATGGAACAGCAAAAGAAGGATCACACTTTAATGAGAGAGAGAGAGAGAGAGAGAGAGAGAGAGAGAGAGAGAGAGAGAGAGAGAAGCCTAAATATAAGAATCCACTTTCTGAAACCAGAGAGTCACATGAGAAATGAGAAATACCCAGATTCTGTTTGAGGGTAGCTTCAACAATGATCCATGAACTTCCCATTAGGCACCACTACTTCAAGATCTCAATGCATCTTCTAGTTTCACTGTCCTGGGGAATAAGCATCTAATTAAATAGACCTTGGAGGACATAATACAGCCGAGTTCTGTTTATTCCACAACTTCTTTTAGTTGGTTTAGAACATGAAGGCAGGCATGGAAATCAATGAATCAATTGACTTTTAAAAATCACTTTAAAATTAAAATTTTCCTCTAGTTGTAGCACTCCAGTACTCCAAAGGGGGGAAAAAGGAACATGATTTTTTTCTCATTTCTGTTGGGGGCGAAAGCCTTTGGGGGCCTTTGGAGGCACACCCTGGCTTAGTCTTGGATGGTATCTCACAGCCTGCCAAGAGGGGCTTGGCTTAATAGGTTTCAGGAGGTAGTCCTGATTGGCTATTTGTACATCATGCTCACAGGTTCTTATCATAGACCAATATATAGCTCCCTGATTGGCAAGGAGCTGTCTATAAGTATTCTGTAGCATATCTGCAAGAGGGATGAGGAATGAGATCTGAGAGAGCAATAAAGAGAGAACGCGTGTTCTTCCACCCATAAGTGGTGTGTGTGTGTTTGTTTGTGTGTGTTTTATCATTGCCCCCGTGGGTGGTGGGCAGTGACACATTTCAATCATTTTAATGTGAGGCATCACAAAGCTGGATTAATATACTGCCATAAAATAAATGTTTTTAATTGCTTCTTTTACAATTGGCCTTGCTTTATTACAAGCTAAAATCAAAACCACATTTAAAGAAGCATGAATTCAATATTTCATATTAATTCTGACTCATAGTCTACCAAAATAATTTTTAAAAAAGTAATTACAAGATAAATAAATGTCTGATGAAAGATGTAACAGATATTAAAATTCCTAGTTGATTTCATTTATTTAAGCAAATATTATCCATCACTTTGGAGTCATCTCTAGGTTAGACTTGCTGATTCTGCAGTTCAGCAGCTTTTCAAGCTGTCTGCAAAAGAATATGTATAATCATTGGCACAAACCTGCAGTGATACTTGAATTTCTCTGTGGGTTTGAAATAAATATAGCATTTTTCTTTACATCTGTTGCCTTATCATGCTGATGTGTATGTGATTATCTGCCCAAAATATAGTAGCATGCAAGTCTATTTTTGGAAAACAATAATCAACATCCCCACTTTCAATTCAGTAGAATGCTGGCTTTATGGAGGCTTATGGAAACAGATATGGAATCCTTTATAGTTATAGAACTCAGACAAATACTCAAAGTAACTGAGTATGTGCTGACTGTAAAATGTGTTATATTGAATGATGTTTTCAGCACATATCTATCTATTTCTTAGAAAACCCATAAAAATCTTCATCTATACTTTGTGGTTTTAAAAACAAATTTATATTTCTAAAGATATTGTGGGTTAATAATTAAGGACAAATCTCACAAACAGTACCAGTACAATGAGATTTTATTTTACAACAAATGGACTCTGCAACGTGATTACTGATATGTTTGCTTCAGCATGAATTTTCACAAGTCAATATGCCTGCAAATTATACATTTTAGATGTCCCTTTGGCAATTGTTATAATGGAATTTGTCACGTATTATTTTGAAGATTTTAATGTACTCAGATACAGAACTGATCTATTTTTGTGGTATTGACTAGTTGATATACTTCTGTAGACTAGTTTTTAGTCCTAATCCAATGACTCCAGTGATTAAGATATCTACTAATATTATCGGGATAAACCACTTTTGCTACTGAGGATACAGAATCATATGGTCTGTTAAGGACTTCTGTCCTGTCTCTAACTGAAACTGCCTAAAAGAAGCTAGTGTTCTTTTGTTTCTCCTTTAGTATACAATCTAATAACTATTAATATATTTGTTTTTATTGTCTTAAGAGGATATACCATAATTACTTGTTGAATCACACATTCATTCATTCTTTTTTTTTCCATTCAACCATATGCCAGACACTATTGTCAGATCAGAAATACAAAGATCAATTAAAATACTGGTCATTTTTCAGTTCACATTAAATCTCAAAGAATTACAAAAAACTAATGGCTCATTGGGCTATATGTTAAGAGGAATATTTGAGAATACTACAAATGTGCAAGGTGGGAACTATTAGAAAATATACAATCTGTCCTCCAGATTGTCAACTCTGGGACTGATTGATTCAAGGGAGGTTTTTAACAACTCCGTTTCATTTTTGGTTTCTGCTATAATTTTGTTTATATTCTCCAATTCTTTGGTGAGTTCCAATTTCCAGTCATTTTTGTTTTTGCTAGGGATTGCTGAAAATCATTTTTAAGTTTTCTTAAGTCCTCATCAAATTTAATCAATTGATTGTCTAGCTCCTCCCATAGTTTTTTCACCTTCAATTCACTTAATGTATTTCTGAATTCATTCATATTTTTCTCCATTAAATTCAGTCTGAAGTCTATGCTTGTGTTGGCGGGCTTCATCTCATTCATGTCTTTTTTTCATAGTTTCCATATCAGCCATTAACTGCTTCATATTTGCATTGTAGTTGTGGTCAGGAGTCATATTATTCTCTCTTTTGTGATTGTACATTTGTTGTCTCCACTTCCTTGTCACTTTCCTATTCCATAATGGGAGTAGGGCCCCTGGGTTGGGGAGTTCCGTCTTTAATTTCTATGGTTTTTTTTCGTTGGTTTCTGCTCATGTCTGGGTAGGGGAGTAGGGATTTTTTTTTTTTTTGGCTTGTGGTCAAACTAGATTTATTGGGTAAGCAGTGCATGCTCTGTGTGCCTATAGGGTTGGGATTTCATTGTAACCACAGATGTGTTAGTTGCTGTGGTTATGGGAGTGTCTGACCTTCTAGGTTGGTGTTTTGTATATAGTATAATATAGAGGTCAGAGTTCTTCTTTGTGTACTCTGCTTTGTCTTGCTACTGAGACTCAGGGGTAGTCAGGGTTTATTTATTTGCTCCTTTTCCCCCTAGGATTCCCCACTGGTTGGGTTATAGGTTTCCCCTTATTGCCCCCCTAGTAGGTGTTGCTAGGTTCCTGACAGTGAACTATTGTTGTCTAGCTAGGGATGGACTCAGGCCCTCTGGGAGTGATGTTCAGCCCACCTTGCTTCCAGTGGAATGATCACCAGGTTTTACCTTAAACAGAGATCTTTCCTGTTAGGGTATATTGCCCCCAGGCAGGCTCAGATCTTTACCTGTCTATGTCCCTCTGTACGTGATTGTTTAGTCTTAGAGCCACCTCATAGGCCCCTTTCCCTGATTGGTATGCCACAGTAGAATCAGTCCCAGCACCCCAAGCTATACAGCCCAGTATTTTTATACCAGAGCTGCAAGCTGAAGTGGAATGCTACCTCCCCCACTTGGGGTAGAGATTCAAGGCTCTAGACTCTCCTTGGGCCAGTACTTGGTGGGCCTGTGCTGATTCCACACTCCAACCCAGGCCCAGCCGCCCAGACTCAAGAGCCCAGTGAGAGCCTTGTATTGGTCATGTAATCAGTGTCCTGAAGTTCCTTTATTTGTTAAAAAAAAACAACAAACAGATACAAGCCTGATATTAGAGAAAAATAAAGGACTTGAGATATTTTTTAAAGAAAGCAAGAAGGTAAGAAACACAGGTGTAAGCCTGTTATAAGAAAAGAAAATAATAAACCAGTTGAAAAATATATTGAAAAGAAAAAAAAAAGGTTGTAGGTGATTGTTCATTAGCCTGCAATAAGAAGGTCCGCCACTAGGGGCAGCGCCTCTAGCTTCTCCTTGGCTAAATTCCTGGTGGCCTACCGGCTCAGCTCCCTCCCCTCCGAGCCCCGATCCTCTCCTCCCCTCTCATTCTCTGCACCCCTCTGATATTCTGTGCGCCCCCCCTCAGCACTCCTCCCCAGATTTTGTGAGTGATTTGACCTCTGGGGTGAAGCTGTCTTCAGCTGGGGTTTCCTCCGGAGCACACTGGCACTTGCTGCTGGAGCTATGGTCACTGTCCCTTGAGTCATGGGGTCATGGTGGGTGCCCTGGCACCTGCGGTGTGGATGCTGTGCTGGCCGTTTTCCTGGCAGGTCGCTTTGGGTCAAGTTTGCACGGAGAGCTCTCCTGCTGCTCTGCTTGTGCTCAGCTGTACAAGACTCTCTTGGCTGGGTTCAGGCTCCCAGCTCCTCCAGAGCATCAGCTCCTGGGATGCTGCCATGGCTCCCAGTATGCTGCTGCGGGTGGAAACCAGCCCACTAGGGCTGTCCCTGCTGTGCTCTATATACTCTCTGGTACTGCTAACTAAAGTTTTTCCTGATAAAAAAGTGAGTTTTGCAATCTATTACTTTTTTTTTCCTTACCCTATAACTACTAATGGTCCTATTCTAGCGCCATCTTGACTGGGAAGCCCCTCAGTTCTTATCCTAGTGATCATCTGACTGTAGTTTACAACACCCTTCCCACTTGAAAAGTTTTCTTCCCATTGGTGTCTTTCATATTATTATTTTTATTTTCCTTCTGTGCTAATCTTAATTGTCAATTTGAAATACCTCAGAGATCAGAAAAGCACATATCCATGGGTTCTTGTGATGACATTTACAGAGATGATTAGATTGTGAGGAATATGTTATAATGAATGCATTTATCCCTTGATAGCTTCATAAAATTGTGGCATTATTGTAGGATGTGTGTTCTATTTATAGGGAGTTGATCACTGGAGACATGTTCCTGGGGACTATATCTTCTTTGGTCCTTTTCCTATAGTTCCTTTTATCTGTTTACAGTATGCCATGCTGTGGGCTACTTTAGCAGACTCTCTTCACTATGATGGACTGAAGTCACTGAATGTGTGAGACAAAAGAAATCCTTCCTGCCTTATGTTGTTTCTATTAGGTATTTTGTCCCATCAAATGAGAAATGTAAATGAAAACTCCTCTTACTACACTAACCAGGTCTCCTCTTTGTTAACTCCTCCTCTTCTCCATATTTGCTAATATTAGAATATCTGAGATTATGCTCATAGGCTTCCTCTCAACCTAGTTGCTAAAACTGATTGGTCAGGTATAGATCAATCAGCTGTCTCTCTGACTCACCTTGGGGAACTTAAAATTAACTTCTATAGGACAAAGGTCCCCTCTTCCCCACAAGAAAAGCCAATAGAAGGACCTCTGAATCTCCAGGCCTTAGAAAGGTAAGTCCTTCCTGCTACGCCCACAGCTGTGACACCTGTGTAGCTGTAGCAAAGTATGCCGCTGCGCTGGAGTCCGGCAGCTGAAGGGTTGAGGTTGGAGCTCTCTGGAGCGTGGCCTCAGGCAGGTCCCCTATAATTAGCAGTCGTCATGCAGCCTGAGGTTCCCAGGAAGCCCTGGAGAACAAAATGGCTCTGACGAAAGTCCTTGTTGGCACTAATCATGATCTTTCTTTGTATGTCCTATCTGTGTATTTTCCCAATGACAGCACACCCAGTACAAGTCAGCGCCAATGTAACTACAGAA
>PVHP010037591.1:0-16932 GCA_004024765.1 Zapus hudsonius
TGTGTGAAATGTCATGATGAAAACTTTTATTTTGTACAAATTAATATTGCTAATAATAAAAACAAGATTTTTTTAAAAAATTGTTTTTTACTCCTTCTCTATTTCCTTTCCTCCCCTAAGCCAAAAATTTTCATGGAAGCTGTTCTCTGACACATAATCACCCAGAAAAGGGAATTTAAGAGGATTAGCACCGAAGCAAAGGAAATGCTGAGCTTTTTTTAAAAATTCATTTTCAAGCAGAGAGAGAGAGAGAGAGAGAGAGAGAGAGAGAGAGAGAGAGAGAGAGAGGGAGAGGGAGAGGGAGAGAGAGAGAGAACACACTAGGGCCACCACCTTGTGGGTCTGGCATATGTGGGACCCGGGGAATTGAACCCGGGGCCTTAGGCACTGGAGGCAAGTGCCTTAACCACTGAGCCATCTCTCCAGCCCAACGCCAAGCTTTTTGCTGGTGTGCAAAGCACTTGCTTTCACGGTAACCTCGCTGAAGTTTTGAACAATTGCTTGTGCACCATAGTGACTTGAGCCTCTATTTGAAAACTGTGGAACCCTGAAGTTACTCCTCAGCAATTTGTGATCCCAGCATACCCAGAGACGCCTGGGAATATTCTAGACACGTCTATACGCACAGCAAAGAAGGAGAAGGAAAGGCCCTCTGGACATTACCATTCCCTTCTAGTTGGTCTCTCTTGGATTTCAGCCTCTCTGGGCCATTTCTTTGCCCCCTGGAATCATTTTTTCAACAAGCAGTTATAATTCTCTAGCGCATTCTAATTGACTGTAAATCCCAGCTCTTAAACACAGTTTGCAAAGCTTGTGCGTCTCCGTCTTTTTAATTTCATGTTCTTCCATCTTTTGCAATGTCTGCTGAGGCAGGTATTGTTCCCAGCATGGGCTTAACCTTGAACTTTGAGACTCTCATGCCACGGTCTCCAAAATGCTGTGATTATAGGTCGCTGTTGTCACACCCATCTTAAATTGTACATTTAAAAATGGTTGAGCAGGGCTGGAGAGATGGCTCAGTAGTTAAGGAGCTTGTCTGCAAAGCCTAAGGACCCAGGTTCGATTTTCCAGTACCCACCTAAAGCCAGATGCATGAAGTGAGACGTGTGTCTGGGGTTTGCAGTGGCTGGAGGCCCTGGCACACCATTTCTCTCCGCTCTCTTCTCTCTGGCTTTCTGCTTGCAAATCAATATTTAAAATACTCAAGCAAATATTATGTCATTCACACAAAGATTATCCTCAGTTATCAGTTATTCAAGAATCCAAAGTGCGAGGATTGTGAGTTCAAGGCTAGCCTGAGCAACATCGATTCTCTGCCCCCACCTTCTCTTTCCGAAAGCAAGCAAACACACAAATAAAATCACTATGATTCAGGGGTTCCCTTTATGTCCATTTCCAGTGAAAGTTGAGCGTTTTCATTATTGACCAGAAGGCTGAAATATCTGAAATATCCTCGGGGAGTGTCACAGCCTGCAGATATTAGAATGGGAGGGATAGATTTGCAGAGAGAAATGTCGTCCACGGTTCCTATAAGGGTTCAAGGGATCTATGGTTGGGGTAAACTTGAGGAGCAGAAATCTACACATCTGGAACTTATGGTTTGTTCTCTTGTAAAATAGCCTTTAGGGAATATCATTTGGCATTGCGTCATCACCAGCCTGTGCTAACAGCGTCTCTAAGAAAAAGCTTTATAAAAACGTACCTCACATACAAAGACGTAGTGCATTGTTGGACTTTCTGAGAATGAGGAAAGCTCTGGGTTCAGCCCAATGAACATGTTTCCTTCCTTTCTTTGGAGGTAATAAGGCTGATGTCATTGATTATGTTATCAGTTTTGCTACCGATGAGAAAGCTTAGAAGCCAAAAGTCTGTTTGAGCATGTGTTCAGGCCTTTAATTCTATATTCTCTGCACTCAGTTGCTGTTTCTTGTTGGTTTGTTTGAGACAGGGTCTCGCTGTGGAGTCCCCTTCAGCATTCTCCTTCACTATTAACTTCAAATTTATTATGCAAACTTGAGTTTTCCTTGACTTCGTTCCACTATTCATACTATTTTCTTTTATATTGCATTCCACTGTAGGGACATCAAATTTAGGGATAACTAAGTTAGTTTTGCCTTAATATTTTATAAACTTAAAAGACACGGTAATTTTTATTTGTTTGAAGCAAGAGCAAATGGTGTATTTTGGAAAACTGAAAACCACGTATGAAGCATAATTCTCCAGGACTTCTTTCAAACTGCAGGGAAGGAGTGAATGTCAGGGAGAGGACAGAGGAACCATGGGAAGGTGGAGGGCAAGACGGGTCTCAGGACAATGCAGGAGACTGGAAGTCCTCAAGTTGGAAGCATTTCTTCTGTCCTCAGCTCTTTGGGGTTTGTTTTCCTTTGCTTTGCTGAGTTCCACTGGCCCAGGGCAGCTGGAGCCTCTGAAGGGCGCAGATGCTTTCCACGTCCCTGGCCACCTCTTGCTCAGGAGTCTAACGCCTCTGTCCAAATTCACCTTCTGACTCATGCGTAAGGTTCAACATTTTGTAACATCAAAAAGGTCATATAAAACCTCATCCCACAAAATTACAAACATTGTGATTTTGGGGGTAATTTTTAGCTAAGATTTGAGATAGATGCAGATTTACACATATATACACACTATGCTGTTTCATATAGAAAAGTAAACAGCCAGTACGAGGAGATCCTCCATATACATTTCTCGTATTCCGTAGACAATTTTTCTTACCCTCCAATGCCAAGGTTTTGGTATGAAGTCTTCCAGGTAAGCTGTGTCATAGATTTTTTTGTGTGTGTGATAGATTATATACATGTATGTATATGTGTGTGTCTATGTCATATAATAAATATGTGTATGTGTATTTGTATATGTGTGTGTTATATATTTTATATATATATGTGTGTGTCATATTTTATATTTATATGTGTGTGTATCTATATGCGTGTATGTGTGGGTGGGTGTGTAAAATCGTACTCATAATCTATTGTATTACTTTCTGTGTTTTAGCTTTTTAATATATGTAAACCAGCCTAGATAGCACATGCCTGTAATTCCAGAAGGTGAAGAAGAAAGATTCCAAGTTCAAGGCTACCCTGAGCTACATAATGAGTCTGTCTTAAAAGCAAACAACACCTTTGCATAACTATTGCCTTATTCAGCAGGTGCCTGGCAATAATTTTTTGGTGATTCTCTGAGATATATATATGAATGCACATATACACATACATGTATGGAAGTGAAATACACACAGAGATATCCAGTTACAACTGTTGTACATTTTGCATATTTTGCATTTTTGCCCATTTTCCTATAAATGTTTGGTTTTATTTCTGCATCACAAATAATATAGTGGGGAATGTTCCGGTATATACATTTGAGAGCATGCCTGCTTGCTGGGACATAAATGGCCACTTATTTGTCTTCAACCAACGGCCAAGGAATTTCCTGGTGTGTTAGCATCAATGCACATCGAGAAATGACCGCTCCAGGATCACAGTCAACCAAGCGTCTGTTGGTCTCATCCCCCCTCCTCACCAAGACTTGGTTGTAATGTGAGGAGAGCCTTAGAGCCACAGTTTCTGGGGTCTTTCCCTGGGGGCCCAGCTTCCTGCATTGCTCGGCATCTCCCAGTTTCTCCTTGAATATTCCCTCTTTCCTGTCAGCACCTTCCTCTTCTCTCCAGCTCTTTTGTTTCATCCTTTCTCTCTTCCTTTCCTTATCTGAGCTTCTATACCTTCGTAAGAACCTCCACAATGTAGGACCCATTATTAAATTTTGTCTACAATGTTGTCACATAGAAGCTTAAAATTCAATGTAAGCAAATGCTAGTGCTCTTAAAAATCAACAGCTTTAGAATTCGGCCAATTTTCCACTTGGTGAGGGAGACCCCTTGGCTGGAACTTGGGATTCAGGACTATGGGCACCAGATCCCATACTCTTGGGCTCCCAGGACAAGTTGCACTATGGGAGCGATTTACGGGGAGGCTACTAGGGATAGAATCTAGGTAGTACAGAATTGTGTATGTTTGTTGGCCTGCACTGAACTCACTCTCCGATGGAGATTGTGTTTGTATTTTTCAGGATGCAACGAGAGAGCTGGGGCCCATGTAGCCCTGCCAGTCGACTGCAGGCCGATGGCTGAGATCCTGGCAAGAGAGGAGCCACCACAGTCATACCATGGAGGATCCATACGCAACCCCACAGAGAATGTTGGGATGAACAAGGGACCCACAGCCACAGCCATTCAATCAACACAGGATAAGCCAGTGAAACAGAAACCAATGATTCTGGACACAAAGACCCCTAAACTCACAACATTAAAGCAGCCTTAATACTCATCCACCATGACTCAGGGAACTGAGTGGAAGAGGGGCCGGAAAGATTGTGAGAGCCATGGTGGGGGAGACTATCCAGAGGCATGGCACCCCTCAGTAACAACACACTTGGGCCAGGAGAACCGGGCTGAGTACTAGGCTCTCCATGGTCCCCTGTCACAAGGACTGATCCAGACGACTCATGGAGGAGGTTATCCAGCGGATTGGGGAGGGGAGGGCAGCGGGGAATTGGGGATAACAACTCATTGTTTGCCCACTAAATATTGTAACTTATTATGGACAATTAAAAAAATTTAAAAAATTAAAAATAAAAAGAATGAAAAAATGGAAAAAAAATCATGCCTTATTCCAAAATGAAGATATTCTTCTATACATTTACCTAATGCATTTTTAAAAAATTTCACATTTTGAGAGTTAGCATATCTGGAATGAATTTTATTCTATGAATATATGTAAAGATCAGCTTCATTCTCTAGTTATTTACTAAATAGTGTCTCTTTTCTCTCATGGACTTCTGTTTCTACTTCTATGGTAATATAAGTACTATACTTACTTTACTATGGTCTTAGAATCTATTTTGTTCTATAATTCATTGTATCTAACCCAGCATCAAACTTACAGTTTTAATTTTGAATTTATGACAGGGCTTAATGTCTATGTGATGGTATTTTCTTGGCTTTGTTAAAATATTCCCTCTTTAATATCAGCTTCAGTAAAAATCACATTGAGATCTGGATTTAAGTTATATTGACTTATGAAAATATCTGGGGGAAATTGTTTCTACTAATGAAGATTGTTTTTCTCTGTCTATACAGAACTATTTTTATTTTCTTCAAAAACATACATTGCCATATTTTTCAGTCGTAGGTTATGAATGACCATATCTAACTCAAGGGACATCACAGGTTTATTTCTATTCTAAGTGCCAAGTTTTTCTTTTTGTCGAAAATTTCACATTCATGATTCATCATTGCTACAATAGGAGAGCAGTTTGGTTTTTTGATCTGTGATGATCTATTGTGTTGATAAAAATATCTGGATTATTATGTTTTCTCTGACAAACAATGTCAGCATGGAATAACCTGCCTTTTTCTTTCCACACCTCATGTAAAGTTTCTTAATCTTCTCTCTGTCTTTGGTTCACGCCTCATTTGAAGAGAAAAGAACGGCCACTTTATGGCTTTTCTCTTTCTTTGAATGTGAACTGAGGGTTTTTTTTAGATTCTTTTATATAAAGAATCACTTCTGTTGTAAATTTGCTGATCAATTAGTGACACTTCCCCCTCCAAAAAAATTGATGCCTGCTTTTAAAAACTTGCTTTGTCTCCCAGGGTTTTGCGATTTTTTTCTCCAATATCTTCTTATGAAAGAACTTCAAAGATCTTAAGAGATTCAGGGTCATATAGGCTCTGGACGAGCCTTGCCTACTTCCCTGTACTTGAGGGGGTCTCTGCCCTCGTCTGTCGTAGTGTCCATTCTCCAGAGACATTCTCTTAGTGAATGGGAGCTTCTTCCCTCTGTCCGACACCCCAGACCCCACCACACTTAGCCAAGGAAGCCTCCATTGACTCATCTCCAGGTGAACACATCTGTCCTGAGAGAGACTCCAGAACCCCCTGTGGGCCAAGCCAGGGTTCATTTTCTTGAGAGCTTGTGCTTATTCATAAGCCCCTCCTCCATCCCTGGACTGTGGGTGGCTTCTAGCTCTGAGGACTCCCCTGGGGCATCATTTCCTTCAAGAGACTCTCACATGAAACAGAGGAGTACCCAAGCGGTCAATGAGTCACTTTGGGTTTTCCTTTCTCTCTTTCATCAAAAAATATTTTATTTATTTATTTGAAGAGAGAGAGAGAGAGAGAGAGAGAGAGAGAGAGAGAGAGAGAGAGAGAGAGAATGTGTGCACTAGGGCCTCCTGCCACTGGAAAGAAACTCCAGACAAATGCACCACTTTGTAGATCTGGCTTTATCCGTGTACCGGGAATCAAACTCGGGCCACCAGGCTTTGCAAGCAAGTGCTTTAACTACTGAGCTATCTCTCCAGCCCTCCTTTCTCCTTTATACACTCCTTTTCTCTCAGGAGCTCTCACAGCCACATATTTACTTATAACTGTACCGGTATATATAAAACATTGCATCTTAGTGACTTCATCTTAATTGGCAAGTCAATCTATATGGTTCTAAATTATTTACGTTATTATAAATGATATTATTAGAGTTGTTAATATACCTTCACTTTGTCCTGCCACTTTGTATTTTTCACTATTCTTTTTTCCTCTAAATGCACATTTTTCTTGGTCTCTATCTCCTCTTTTCTGGGGGTGTGTTTAACTGTATAAACTAAAACCATGTTGGCCTTTGTCCCCTTCAGCTTTGCTCGGGAGATGGTTTTGTAGTCGTGAAATCTCTTGGTCTTTATATGGATGCATTTACTTATTTTCACAGCCATAATAATCACTTAGCTGAGCACAAGTCACCCCATTGCTTTCTGTCCTTGATTGTTGCTGTCAGAAAGTTTCATGCGAGTGTATCTTCAAGCACATTGTTGGCTTTGTGTTGACTGGTTTCGCTGGTCTCCTTTAGGGGTCTCTGAATCTCAACCAGAATGCTGCAGGACAGAGATCAAGACATCTACATATGTATATATACATAGATGACATATATAGATGACATATATATATCAGCAAGAAATCAAGAACATCTATATATGTATATACATAGATGACATATATAGATGACATATATATATATATCAGCAAGAAATCAAGAACATCTATATATGTATATACATAGATGACATATATATATAGATGATATATATATAGATGACATATATATATAGATGATATATATATAGATGACATATATATATCAACAAGAAATCAAGAACATATATATGTATATATATAGATGACATATATATATATATATATATATAAAATCTCTGGCTGTAGCCTTTACATTTTCTCTTGAGTGACATAGACTATCTTTTGATAAAAGTGTAAGCTTCACCATTCCTCATTCCATAACTGTAAAACCTCCCACATTCTGCTCTGCACACAGCTACTCTTCCTGTGCTAGAGCTAAGACGGGCCTCCCAGTTCAGGCTCATTTCACCTACTTCCCTGCAATCCCTCGAGCTACACCTCTGTCACAATCCTCACTGAGTTGGTCCTTCCTCGGAAATCCGAATTGTTTCCTTTCCTTTTTTCCTCCCTCAAGTTCAATAATGATTTAGTGTGTGTTCGATTTTGTTGTTGCAGTTTTATGTTTAGTCTCACACTATGTATTTTGTAAATTAATTTAAGTAAATTAATTCATTAAGTTAAATAAATTAATTGCAGGTTTTTAAATAGATGGAGTTAAATGAGAAGTAAAACAAGTACTAATAAATTAATAAACATTATTATGCATAAGGTGATTCATTGTGTAATATATATGAAAAACTTGAAATATATTTATGAAATAACTATATATTAATATATATGAAAATATATATTTAGTATATATAAGGTGAAAACCCTTAATTCCATGAGCATGGAAAGGACTTGGGCGATTAATTCTTAAAACAAAGCACACTTACAGAGGGCCCACAGAGGAAGATATCCAGCTGACTGGGGATGGGGGGGGCAATGAGGAATAGGGGATAACAACTCATTGTTGGCCCACTAAACAATGTAACTCATTATGGACAATAAAAAAGAAAGAAAAAGCACACTTGAGTGGTCGTCATTGCATTTCACTGTAGCATCGATGTCAGAAAGCACCAGAGACCCGAGGTCAAAGCGCTCGGCTGGTGCCAAGAGGATGGCTCGCGGTCTTTATGTTTTGCTCTTTCTGAAGCCATATTTTTAGAATAGTTGCAATGGCTCTGGAGCTTTTAGTTCTAACCCCTGTGTCAGAGGTTTTCATATCTTTCATGAGCCTCATCATCACTCAGAAACCTGGGGAAATTCCTGGGCCACTTGAGGAGACCGCCATGACCTCTTGGGGAGGAAGGAATGAACGCTGGAGAAGCAGGTGGAGGGATAATAAGAGATCTCTTGGGTAGGTTGAGAGGACTGAACCAGACAGCAGACATAAGTGATATCTCCTACAAAGAAGGTCAGTAAGCAGTAGCCATTCTGCATATCCTTCAAGATCTGTCCCCTGAACTTGGCTGCCCAATTCTCAAGGTCATCTTAGCAGGAGCCACTGGTGTGCAAATCGAGTTTGAAGCTCAAATTTTAAAGACACATGGCAAGAGTGTTTATTCACAAATACAGAAATTACAGGAAGGAAACAAGAGATTCAGTTCGGTGTGTTTCTCCATGGCAAACACAAATACGAAAAATGAACCTTTATCATACTGTGACGGGTCAGACAGCTCCCCTTGAGTGGGAGGTGTCTCTAGCCAGAGCCCAAACCTAGGCACTAAAGCTTATTGGTCAGGTATGAACCAATCAATGGTCTCCCTGCCCACCTAGGGCAGGAGATACTGACTGAACAGTTAATCCTCTCTCTCTGCCCCACATGGCAGGCTAGCAGAAGCACCTCTGAATCTCCTGGCCTTAGGAAGGTAAGGCCTTCCCCACCTGGAAGGCTCCAGATTCTTTCCACATGGACCTCCCCTTCTCATGATGGGAGCCCTCTGTTATCTTTTCTTCTGCTGCTTGTTTAGCTGAACAGCATAAGATCTGTTAAACTCCCTGACACCTGTTTTTCCCACCCTGGTGGCTGGAGAACTCTGTAACTCCCCATGTTCCCTTAAATAATAAAATCTCCCACTATACCTCTCTATCTTCTTGTCTATGATTTTAATTCTTTAACTTTGTAGACAAGAACTTTGGTACTCTTTAAACTTTGGGGTGCATTGGAATTTTTGCTGGGCGTTATCTAAATTCTAACCCCCAGCTCACACCGTTACAATACCACATGATAAGGCGAATGCCAAACCAAAATCATTCTGCTCTTACATTTTTTATGGGAACCTTTATAAAGCATATTCCACACTTTCTTCCTGCCTGTCTAGTCAGAGAAGACCACATCTGATCTCACTCACAACTGAAGAGATGACCTTGAGGTTTGAGTTCACCTACCTTAACTTCCTCATCTGTATAAAAGGACCGATCATTGAACTCAGATTCTATAAGTTTGTGATCAGTAATAATTAGCAATGTGAGTAAGTGGTATTATTCGCATCATCCAGAATGTTTTTAATTAACAAAATAAAATTACATCATATTTCCAATGAGGTCTACAATGCATTCACAATCTCTCTCTCTCTCTCTCTCTCTCTCTCTCTCTCTCTCTCTCTCTCTCTCTCTCTCTCTCTCTCTCTCTCACTGTGTTGTCCTGGCTGGTCTTTGACATCACCAACCATCAGTGCAGACACTTGCCACCACCTGTAAACGCTTTTTCTAATGTCAATGCTTGAGTCCCTTCTGGCTGCATTTTCCAGAGAACATTGAGCCTCTTGTTTGTCTTTCTCGCCTTTAACCCTGTACAGTTTGCTGAGCAACCAGCATGCGTTATTCTCTGCTCTGCTGGGCTCCACTTTCTGCCCATCAGGTTTCATCTTGAATACCAGGCCTGTGAGAGGAGCCCTCCCAGTCCATGGTGAGAGACATGGCAGAGCTCCTGCCTTCCACGGCTTCTCTGAACCACACTGCACGCACAGCTTGCAGAGCAGGACGTCCTCTCGCTTAAACATTGAACTCCAGCCTTCGATCCCAGCACTTGGGAGGAGAGGAGGGAGGATCTCTGTGAGTTCAAGGCCAGCCAGGGATGACAGAGTGAGTTCCAGGTCAACCCTGGCTAGAGGGAGACCCTACCTCAAAAGAAAAAACGACACAAGACAAAAAAAACAGACTCCAGAGGAGCCATATTTTTCCTTTCCTCACCCTACGATTTCCACACCTAAACAGTATCACCCAGACACAAGCAGAGTGAGGGGCGAAAAGGCCTTAGGATTGTGTCTGAAACACGCCATGTTCTATGTCTCCACTCTATTGCACTCTGTCAAGTGAATTAGTCCTTGAGTTCTCTTAAACATTTTACAAAATCAAAAATCATTTTAAAAAATATTATTTGCTTGTTTCAGGGGGAGATGGGCAGGGAGAGAGAGAATGGATGCACCAGGTCCTCTGGCTGCATCTGAAATACAGACACACACACCGCTTCGGCAGCTGCTTCCCTGGGTCCTGGGAAATTGAACCCAGGCCAGCAGGCTTTATAAGCCAATGACTTTGACTGCTGAGCCATCTCCCCAGCCTGACATGCCTTTGAACACCTTTTGTCATCAGTGTCGTCTCTTCTTATGACCAGGGCAGATTTTTTCAAGCAGAGAGATAGATGAGAGAGAGAGAGACACACACACACACACACAGAGAGAGAGAGAGAGAGAGAGAGAGAGAGAGAGAGAGAGAGAGAGAGAGAGAGAACCAGGGCTACGACCTTGTGGGTCTGGCCCATGTGGGTCCTGAGGAATTGAACCCAGGGCCTTAGGCACTGGAGGCAAGTGCCTTAACCACTGAGCCATCTCTCCAGCCCCAGGGCAGATTTTTAAATAGAATTATCTATTTCTTTGGGTGGGATCCTAGGCAAAGCTCCTCACATTAATCTGGGTTTTTAGAAATCCCCAGTGCTGGTGTCCCTCACGTCTGCCAGGGCACACACCTCTGCTCTCACATTTCTCCCAAACTCTTCCCTGCCACTCCCTTCTTTATTATCTCCTTGCTGGACTCTGCTGCCCCCCGCCCCAGATCCCCTGCATTGCTCTCTGTCCTCTCTTTGTCAAGGTGCACTGAGGAGTGGTCAGCTCTCATGTCCTTGAAGTCCTCTGGGTGTGTGACCCCGCTCTCTTAGGAAGGGCCTTGGTCATGGAGGATGCTTCTCCCAGGCCCTCAGGTTTCTTCTCAATTCCGATTCAATTCACCCAGGGACTGGGTAGCGTGAAGTGCTGTTAAACGGCACTAGACAGTTGTCATTTCTTTTCAGGCTCGCAGTAACCTTGACCCCCATTCTGGAAGAGTAGGACTCAGAATCACACAGTAACAGCCAAGAAGAAATAGGCCGGATTTGAACTCAGTTCTTTCCACTGCCTTAAATTCATTTTCCAAAACACACACGCATAAGTGGGAATGGGAGAGATGAACCATATGTATTGTATTTTATTTTCTTTTTTATAAAGGCAATAAGGTCACCCACACAGGCTAGCTTCTAGTATTCTAAATACCATACGTGTATGAGAAATATTTATTTATTCCTATGAAAGGTTGAGAAGTATGTGCATGGAATTTTTTCCTGATGAACACTTTTGGAGAAGATACGATTTCTTTCAGATATTCTGAATTCTCTGATTTTTGTATGTTCTTATCTACTCACAAGTAATTTACAATAAAAGAAATGAAAAGATAAGACGTATCCTTTCATTTAAAATCAATTATTAAAATTTGACTTCAATACTGGTTTCCTAGCTCTGAGGCTACCAGGATGAATAAAAGAAGTCCGATCAAGGACTTCAGAAAGTGAGGACACAAGCCAAGGATGCACAAAGTTCCCTGCCGCAGCTCAGAAGAGACCCCAGTCTACCTATAATCAGCTTTGTCTTAAGCAGGAAGGTTTTCTGGAAATGAACTTGACACGTGTCAAAAACTTCCCTAGTTGAGGGCTGAAGAGATAGATGGCTTAGCGATTAAGGCATTTGCCTGCAATGCAGAAGGACCAGAGTTAGATTCCCCAGTGCCCATATACAGCCAGATGCACAGGAGGGCGCATATGTCTGGAGTTCATTTGCAGTGGCTGGAGGCCCTGGTGCGCCCATATTCTCTCTGTCTGCTTCTCTCTCTCTCAAATATATAAATAAAATATTTTTAAAAAAACTTCCCTAGTTGAAGGAAGAAAGAACATTCTAGATACAAAAAAGAAACAGTAAGTAGTGGTCACATGGTTCATAAAATCTTGTTAAGGCACTAGGCTGTCATTGGTTTGTTGGGTTCAGGGCTGGGCATGGCTGAGGAAGCCTGGCCAGGGCAGGCGAGGCCCTCCCTCGGAGTCAACCTCCAGCCCAGATTGGCCTATAGAAAGATGAATAAAATGAAGAGCTGACCTTAACAAGCCATGAGGATGCTGTCATGGTTTGATCCAGGTGTCCCCCAAAAACAATTGAATGTGTTCTGATAGATCGATCCTCAGCTGATGGCAGTTTGGGTTTTACAACCTCGATGAAGCTGTGTTATTGGGTGCGGGCTTTTGGGGTTATAAGCCAGCTTCGCCTTGCCAGTGTTTGGCACACCTTCCTGCCGCTGTTTGCAGTGCTGTGGAGGAGGTGATGTCCAACCTCTGCTCATGCCATCGTTTTCCCTGCCAGGATGGAGTCTCCCCTCGAGTCTATAAGCCAAATAAACCCATTCCTCTACAAGCCACTTTTGTTTGGGTTCTTTCTGCGCAGCAACTAGAAAGCTGACTGCAACAGATGCTCTCCAACACAGGGGACGTCAGGAGGGGAGGAAGGCACAAGACGCAAAGTCAAGTCCAGGAAAAGCAGGTGTCTGCTGAGCTACATGTGAAGGAAGGGCAGATGCCAGAGGGCGGCATATTGGGAGTTGGGCTGATACATTCTTCCAAGGTTGTCATGGAAATGGGAAACTCTCTCTCTATATTTTTTTAACTTTGGTTATTTTCAAGTTGGAGTTGAGCCACTTGAATTCAGCTGATAGAGTCCATCTAAGGCCCTAGGGGTGCAGGGAAGTGTGATATTAAAGAGAACAAGGCCACAGGCTTGGGGACAAAAATGCTCCTTTCCTGTGGCAGCCAGGAGGGAGCAGGAAAGACCCAGAGCCATTGCCCAAAGTCAGAGGCTTTGAAGAAAGGACTGGAAGACATCTAAAGCTTCTGTTTGCTTTGTGAACCGATGCCCAAAATCTGACAGAAGGGAGTAGGCAGGGTCAGCTGGCTGTGGAGATTCCAGCACTTTCTCCCTAGTGACTGAAGAGGCCCAGAGGAGACTCAGGAAAGCTCAGCTAGTGGCAGGAAGTGTGGCCAGGGCAGGGTGGGGATCTGTCTCTCACCTTGTTCCTAATCTTTGTGCTTGTGTGTAACAGTGCATCACATGGAGAAAAACCATGCTGAGGGGCTGGAGAGATAGCTCAGTGGTTAAGGCACTTGCCTGCAAAGCCTAAGGACCTGGGTTCAACTCCCCAGTATCCACGTAAAGCCAGATGCACAAGGTGGTGCATGCATTTGAAGTTTTTTGTTTTTGTTTTTTTGCTGTGGCTAGAGGCCCTTTCTTTCTCTCTCTCTCTCTCCCTGCCCACTTTCTCTGGTAAATAAATAAAGTATTTTTATGTGGGTTCTGGGGAGGTGAACTTGCAGATCTCTGGGCCTGAGAGGCCTTCGTGCCTAAGCAGCAATGTTCTGACCTGCTCAGTCATCTCTCAAGATGTCTCTTCACTTCATTCACCCAGGTTTGTGGGGAACTCCACAACTCACAATCCTTCTCCTCCGCTTCCAAAGTAGGGGAATACTTCCAGCGATGTGCCATTATGTCCATCTTGACAAATTTTATTGAAAAAAAATGAAAGCTAATTTGTTATCATTATGATAATATTCTCCTCAATTTCTCTCTACATTGATTAAATATTTCCACCAATATTTGTTGGGCTATGAAAAAAAGTATAAAAGATTTTTCTCAAATTACCTAGAAAATAACCTTAGATCACCTTTTTTTTTGGCAGAATTCTTCCAGGGATCATTTCAGAGAAATTCTAAATGTACTCATAAATAGAGCCAGCACTCAAACCCAGTCTGTATTTTTAGGCTCACCTCTGTGCATTTTTTTTTGTGAGAGTAAATAGCGATGACTCACAACTTTAATTATAACCCTGCAGTTGCTGTATCACTGTTCTGTGTAATTAGCCTCGCCTCTCTCCCAAATTGTAACCTTGTACTTTGACTCCTGGAGGCACCCTCACTCCCACTGGTACAAGGGCGCTAAGCTCAGCCTTGGGAGAAGGCTTAGGAAAGAGGCCAGGAGTTGTGTAATCTAGAAGTTTGCAGGGCTGGAGAGATGGCTCAGCAGTAAGGAGCTTGCCTGCAAAGCCCAAGGTCCCTGGTTCAGTTCCCTGGTACCCATGATGGCATGTGTTTGCGGTGGCTGGAGGTCCTGGCAGGCACATGTCCCTCTCAATCTGCCTGCATCTCTTTGCTTGCAAATAAATCAATTAATCAATATGAACAAAACGAAGTTTGCAGAAGAGGGAAGGCATCCCAGAAGTACTCTCAGCAGAAAGATACTGTGGACCAAATGTGTCAGCTTATCACTGCCCACTGTCCGCCGGGGCAGTGATCATACAAATACACACACACCCCGCTTGTGGGTTGATGAACGTGTGTTTTTTATTGCGGGGAATGAGGCAGAATATATAGAGCTTCCTGGACAATCAGAGGGCTAATGGTAAGAACCTGTGCATAACGGCCAATCGAGATCACCTCCTGAAACTCATTAAGCCAAGCCCCTCTTGGCAGGCTGTCAGGTGCCGTCCAAGACTAAGCCAGGGTGGGCCTCCAAAGGCCCCCAAAGGCTTTCGCCCCTGACATCAGCTAGCTTCAGAGTTAGGGTTATCCTTACAATTCTACCATCTAATCTTTAAAGCATAGCCATGTGAAGTTTTCATATTTAGATATACATCCCATTCTGTCACTAAAACCCTCAGAGTCGGACCTGGGCTCAGTGTGAGAGTTACAGCCCCATCGCCCCCTGCCCAGGCCTGAGGATACAGCACTTGCTCTGAGCATGCCCACCAGTGCCTTACCTGAGCTAGAATCATAGACCAACTTCACGGATTTGGGAAATCACGCCAAGTCATACGATGACTGTGTCCTTGCAGAAAGAACTTAAGGGGTGTGACTGCAATATATGTGAGAACTCACGATACTTCCAATTGCCTCGTGTCCTGTCACATTACTCAGACTACTCACGACAGAGCCTGGAGCCTGAGCTTAGACCTGTCCCTTCAGTCTGCACTCTACATGTGACTCAGCACCTCCTGAAAGCATGACGCAGCACCCTGCTTCGTGATTTGAGCAAAGCTTCCTCTCAAAATGCAAATGATCACAAGCAGCATGGGTGAAACTCAACCCATGTAAAATAACTCAATACTTCATAATTCTTGGATTTCTATTGCGCCAAAAAGGAAAAGATACAGGCAAAGTAATGCTCACAAGTTCAAACAGCAAAAAAACAATTGAAAAAAAAAGAACATCAAGAAATGTAACTGTTAGTGAAACAACCACATGCAAATGAAGTTTAAAAAAATCAAAACTTTTACCCCACTGCCTGCAACTTTAGGACCCTGTCAAAGCAGTGCGTCCAAGGTCGTCAAAACAAAAGGATTGATTTTTTAATCTGGGAAAAGAGAGGATTGCATCTGTTACTGAAAATAAAGCAATATATCACTTCTTAAATATAGTTTCAATGTTTGCTCTTATGTTTCTGTTCTTTTTTTATACAGTGGAATCCACTTCAAAGAAGGCAGAAAGAGACAGATAATGTTTTTCAAAATTATGATAGAATGTGCCCTTTTCAATTATGGTTATCTTTTAATATAAAGCTGTCTTAAGGAAAATGACTTTGCCAAAAAAAAAAAGTTTCTAAACAAATAGAGGTACTTTGTCCTTTTATGAAGGTGACGAAACAAACCCCAAAGGAAAGCTGACAGGGACATTATTCATGTCTTTCTCTTAGACACAGATGATCAAAAATGTGTCCTTCGAGGTGGCTGTTGTACTCACAACCTGCGCAAGACCTACACAATTCTGGGCCCATCAACATGCATCATGGATGGAGGAGGAGGGAAAAAGAAAAGGCAGAGAGTGTCATGGTTTGATCCAGGTGTCCCCCACAAACAAATGAATGTGTTATGATAGATCAATCCTCAACTGATGGCAGTTTACAACGTCGATGAAGCTGTGTTCTTGGGGGCCGGCTTATGGGGTTCTAAGCCAGCTTCCCCTTGCCAGAGTTTGGCACACCTTCCTGCCGCTGTTTGCAGTGCTGTGGCGGAGGTGATGTCCACCCTCTGCTCATGCCATCGTTTTCCCTGCCAGGATGGAGTCTCCCCTCAAGTCCGTAAGCCAAATAAACCCATTCCTCTACAAACCGCTTTTGTTTGGGTTCTTTCTGCGCAGCAACTAAGAAGCTGACCACAACACAGAGAAAAAAAGAAAAAAAAAAAAAGAAATAGCAGAGGGGCTGTTTGAAAAGAAGAAAGGTTTCAGTGGAAGGGGTGGGGAGGGGGGACGAGAAGGTAATGGGAGGGGATTATGATCAAAATTCATTAAATATATTTGTGCATATTGTTAATAAAAGTATAAAAAATGCAGTGTCCTGGATTGTGACTGGAAAATATGTGGCTGAGCTGTCTAGCAAATGTATTCTTCATGAATAAGCAGCTTTCAATTACTCTTCTCCAAGTGAAAATTGGTTGAACTCATCTGCAGACCTCCCTCCACATTCGCCTTTCCCGGATTTCTCCTCATCCCTCCCCTCCCCCAACTGTCACAGCAGAAACCTTTCCCAGGTCTCCTTTCATGCAATGGGATACGTTAGAGATGG
>PVHP010037592.1:0-17298 GCA_004024765.1 Zapus hudsonius
AGAGAGAGAGAGAGAGCGCACCCTGTGTGACAACTGGAGAGAGGGAGGGCACCATGTTGCTCCCCCTGCTGGCTGAGAAGGGCTCTGCAGCCACACCCTGCCTAGCTCACTGTTTCCACAGCTGAGCTGTCAGTCCATGAGTCAATGTCAACGCCACAACTACATTGCCAGTGATCTGTTCCAAATTCTATCACTTGGAAAAAACTGACTTACAAACTTTTTAGAAAACAGCTCCATTAAAAACTTAGAGCTTCTTACATCCTGTGCTTGGTGTGGTGATGCACAGCTGTAATGCTGGTATTTGGTAAGTTATAATGCTGAGACAGGAAGATCAAGGTCAAGTTCCAGGCCAGCCTAGCTACACATACAGTAGCATGGCACTGTCTTGTTAGGAGGCCCATGGGCGCTGCAATGCCCATCTGTCCTGTTGATCCCACACTTAAAGAAGCAGTCCCCAACCAACCGACTTTACTGCAATTCCAGTTTCCAGTCTGTAGGGGTCAGCTGAGTCCCCTCCCTTCTCTTACCAGGCCTTCCTCTGCTCAAGACACCTGCCTTCTAGCTCACAATGGAATGCTAGGTACAAGCAGGTCTTGCTAATCCTGCTGGTTGACAAGGACTCAACTGAGATTTATATATCTTTTCCATGGTGTCTGAGGAATAAGACCTCAGTTACCTCTTGTAAGACAACAGAGAGGAGGAGTGGTGGGCTTCTGGAATTGGGTGCCTGGATTTCAATCCTAGCTCAGTCAATCTCTGTTTCAACTTCCTAAGCCTTGAGATGGGGTTACATTAATATTTTAGCATCCCTCTCATAAGGCTGTTAAGGGTTAAATAAGATGCTAGAAGTAGTGTGTGTGATGTGATACCCAAAACTCTGCCAGGCCTGTATAAGTGCTCAGTAAATGTTAGTCATTAGTGTAATTTAGAACCCAATGTTATCAACTTCTTTTTAGCAAAGGCTGACATGGAATTCACTATGAAGTCTCAGGGTAGCCTTGAACTCACCTACCTCTGTCTCCTGAGTGTTGGGATTAAAGGCATGTGCCAAGGCTTAAACTTCTCTGAACTTTTTAGAGTGTTCATGTGTGTGACATGGTGCATGTGAAGGTCAGAGGACAGCTTCCAGGTGTTGGTCCTCACCTTCCATCGATCTCCTTTGAAACAGGGTCTCTAGTCATTCACCACTGCCTTCACCAGGCTAGCTGGCCTTTGAGCTTTGGAAGACTCTTATGTCTCTGCTTGCCTTCTCACTCGTAGGCATGGCTGGGATTACAACTGCCTGCTACAACATCACGCTTTTTTTACTTGGGTGCTGAAGTTGTGAATCAGGTATTTATACTTTCATAGCAATTGCTTTATCCGAGTATATTCCTAGTTCCCAAAGTTCTCAACGTCTACAGCAGAGGTAAAGATCCAGGATTGGAGAGATACCCCAGCGGGTTAAGGCACTTGCCTGCAAAGCCTAACAACGCCAGTTCAATCCCCCAGTATCCACGTAAAGCCAGATGCACAAAGTGGTGCATGCATCTGGAGTCTGTATCTGCTAGAGTCCCTGGCGCACTCATTTACTCTGTAGCTGGGTGTGGTGGCACACACCTTTAATCCCAGCATTTGGGAGGCAGAGGTAGGAGGATCACTGTGAGTTTGAGGCCACCCTGAGACTACATAGTGAATTCCAGGTCAGCCTGGCTAGAGTGAGACCCTACCTCCAAAAAACAAAACAAAAAAGATCTACAATACTTACACTACCCATAGCTGACAAAGGGGCGACATACTGTAGATACATGCACAAAAGGCCAGGAGGAGGGAAAGAGGTCTTATTTGGCAGTTTCACAGCATGGAATCTTGGGATAACACTATAGAGAGAGGCACACTGCAGTTCCTTGATCAGGTACCTCACAGGGTAAAAACTCACAGGCTCCCATGCAACAGGTCTTATCACTCTTCAACAGTGGTGGAGCCACATGCTAATGAGGCTCTAAGTAAGTAAGGCAAACCCTAAAGTGCCTGTTCCTGGCGACTATGGCTCACTGGTCAGAGAAATGGCCCCTGGTGAAAACCATGTGTGCAGGACCACCTACTGAGGGAGTTCCCCAGTGGGGTAACCATTATCTTTGAGGTTTTCAAACAAGCTTTTGCTGTTGAGTCTTGGGGCCCCCAAGGTCTGCTTTTCCCTCTTCTCTGTGTATGAATCCCGGCAAGTATGTGGGTGATGCCTGGCCCTCCTGGTCTGCCAAGGTGCAAGGTCTGTCCAGCTGTCAGTGAAATCCAGTACCTGAAGTCTAGCATACTCCTTACATGCACAGTGGGTAGGATATGGGTTGATTGCTCTGGTCTTTCTGTGCTTTTACTTGTGGACTCTGAATGAAATCACAACCATGTGAAAGACAGTAGTTGCTAACGAAATTTGTCCAGGTATAAAAAACTGGTACCTCAGAACCCCAGGTGACTGGCATTTGTGGCCTGCTGTTTCTGTCATGTCACATGGCCGACAAGCCCCAGTGCTCTCCTGCTCAGAGACCTCTGCATGGCTCAAGGGGAATCAGTATCCCCAGCGGTCCCGACTCCTCCCTTAGCTGGACTCACAGTCCCTCAGGACCCCAGCACTTCTCCCTACCTCTGCTTCTTCCCCGCTTCACTCATCTGCTACAGCTCCCCTGCCTCCTCCCTGCGTGGCTCTCCTGATCCCTCTGATTTGCCCTGACTTACTGCACTGCCATCATCACTATTTGGCTGCCTCTCCTCTGACCTGGACCACCCAATGCCTGGCAAATAGACAGAAATTCCATAAATATTTGCTAAATTAAAAAAAGTAATATCTGGAAAATATTCAGGAGCACACCAGGCAACCCCAACGATGGGATTCTCCCCACAAGTGCCGATCTTGCCATAAGCATCAACAGAAAGGACATGTTAAACCAGGAAGTCATCCCTGGTTTCTAGAATAAAGAATACACTCTTTCTTCTAAAACAGTCACTTTCTGCCTGCCAAAACTCCACTTTTTAAAAGCTGGGCGTGGTGGCGCATGCCTTTAATCCCAGCACTCAGGAGGCAGAGGTAGGAGGATCACCATGAGTTCAAGGCCACCCTGAGACTACACAGTGAATTCCAGGTCAGCCTGGGCTAGAGTGAGACCCTACCTCGAACCCCCCCCCCAAAAAAAAAAAAACCCTCCACTTTTCATTTTACTGTGCCTGTGAGGCAAGGTTCTAGCTAAGTCACCACCGGGCATGCACCTGGCTAACTTGGGATGTGCACAAATTTAGGCCTGTATTCCCAGCAGTAGAGGTCTTCAGATTTCCCCCCCAAATTATCAATTATCTTGACTGCTGTGCACAGGCTTAAGTCATCAGTTTGTCTAAAAGGCAGGAGCAAAAGATAAGGTCAACACTAGGGGGCACTCTCGCTACACAGAAAAGCTAACATCAGGCACAGGAACAAAAATGAAACTTCCTGTGGCACCCTGACAAATCTCAAAGAACACAGTGGAAAACACAGGGGGCCTGGAAAGTCCATGGGCCGTCTGTGGGGAGGGTACAGGCATAGACACAGGAAGGAAGGCAGTATCCCAGAAAAACACTTCCACCTGCCTTTTCCTTCTGCCCACGGGTCCACAGAGGCCTGGGATCTCTCCAAGGTCCTCCTTTCCAACTCATTCAGCTTTATGTACTTCTCTTAACTCTCAGAAGGAAGCGAGCTCCATGCTCCTGCCAGGGTGGAAGCCAGTGTATTTTCAGTGTGCAGTTTCCACCCGACCCTCAGCACAGGTCAGCTTTCACTGACTGCAGACCACCATAGACTGAAGACACAGATGATGTGAGGCCCAGGAGGAGACTGCTCAGGCGGAAACTCACCCACCCCTGGCAAAGGCCCACCTTCAAGGTCTTCACTGCCACGGTCAGGCTGTACTTTTTCCACACGCCCTCGTACACCTCCCCGTACTGGCCTCCGCCTAGCTTGTGCTTCATGGTGATGTCTGTGCGCTCCATCTCCCACTTGTCGTAGTTGGGGGACACGCCGTAGACGGTGGGCTTGTTGCGCTTCGGGGCTGGGTAGTGGAGTGTGGTGATGAGCCCATCAGCCACGGTGGAATGATGGTGAACTAACTCAGCCAGAGTGTTGAAGCGGCTCTCCGAGGAGACGTAGAGCTGGGGACACAAGGACAGCCTTTACCAGTGTGGAGGAAAGCTTTCCATGTAAGTCACAGGCAGTGTCTTACTCTAGCAGGTTAGAATTTACTTGCCACAGTACAAAGACTCAAGAAAAAGCCTCAGGGCCACGCAGTACCTGCCTCTTCTTGAAACGCCAGCAACCTTTATATGCCCAGTCCTCCCAACACCAATTTACATGTCTCCCCTGACCACCCACCCTAAAGTGACCACCTACCCTAAAGTGACCACCCAGCAATACACTTGCCGCCGTCTGGTAATTTTGCTTATTGCCTGTGTCCATCTAGCTGAGCATAAGCCATGACACCAGAGCCCTAGTCTGTCTTTTTTTCATCCTATAGTCAAATGATAAGACACAAGCACATGGTGGATACTTAATAAATACTTGTTCATTAAATTAACGAGCAGCAGAACTTAATAAGAACTTGCTGATTGGGAAAAAAAGTAAATGAATTTATAATTGTGAACAAATACAATTCAATAAAAACAGTGTTTAGGAGATGAAAACTGATCAACATGACATGTCTACTTTGCATCGCCACCTCCTATCCTCCTTTGGGGCTGGGGAGGAGGCATCAGACAAGACTTGTCCAGTGGCCTGCAGGGCTGTGCAAGGAGGCAGTGGGGAAGGAGAACTGAGAGGAGAGTGCATTCAATGTGAGGGCCTCTGAGGGACCATGCCAGAGTTCCCATGTGGACATGGCAGAGGAGAGGGAGAGGCTGCAGAAAGCATCAACATGAATAGTGGTGGCTGCCACCTTCACCTCTCCTTTTGTCTGTTGCAGTGCTATGGTGAGGGAATGCTTCCTTACGAAAACCAATTCCATGCTAAAATCCATAGGGAACATCCAGGCTCCAGGCACATAACTGAGTCTCCGGGCTTGCCAATGGCAAGAAAGATCTCAAAATCCCATTCAGGTCCTTTGAAGACTTGTCACAATTGAAAGCCATGGGAAGGAACTGATCTGGGACAGTGGTGATACTTGGGGAGAGGCAGAGAAGGAAGAGGGTGCTCTCCTGGACCCCAGTGCTCACAGAGGATGGTTAGAACAGAAACAGGCCTGGTTCTTCCTCCTAGTTTGAGAGGTGTCTACTCTTACATACACACAATGGAATGGGCACTCCATCACTCTACCACTGCTGCTTGCCAGGGGCCGTTGCCCACATCTTTGCAATTCTATCTGAACTTTCAGTTTCCCAGACTTTCTTTCTTCTTCTTTTTTTAAAATATTTTATTTATTCATTTTCAAGGAGAGAGAGAGAGAGAGAGAGAGAGAGAGAGAGAGAGAGAGAGAGAGAGAGAGAGAGCGCACCAGGGCCACCACCTTGTGGGTCTGGCTTATGTGGTTCCTGGGGAATTGAACCCAGGGCCTTAGGCACTGGAGCAAAGTGCCTTAACCACTGAGCCATTTCTCCAGCCCCAGACTTTCTTTCTTCTATATGCTTGGGAAGACAGCATAAGTAAAGTTTTAAAACCTAGACAAGCCAGTGGCAAACTTTAGGCCCATAACCTTTTGGTGGAAATCTTACTATCAAATCCCAAGAAAACGACAACTTGTCCAAAATGACTCTTCGGCCCTGAAAAACTTGCTCTTTGTGTGAAGACTGTGGCCCTCTGTGAGAGGACCTTCCCCAGTGAGGATGCCCCACTCTCAAACCTCAGAGCACTAGTGAGCCTTGAATGAACTGCTCTAGAGCCACCTGAGTCAGCTGGGACCCATGACCAGATGCATGCAGTGAAGGGAGGTAGGACTGCAGCAGCCTGCCATTATTAATACCCACACAGTGATGTTCACAGCCCTCTCCTTAGAACTGGTCACAGATGCAAGTGTGACTCATTAAAACAACAACAAACAAACAAACAAACAAGAAAAACTCTGAGCTGGTCACGGAGACAGCTCGCAGTCCTCACCACCCTCCTTGGAAAGCTGTCAGCTGTCCAGAGACTAAAGCTACACATGTTCCAACCTCCCCTCCCCCATCTCTTGGCTAGCTCAGCCATGGTGTCTCCCCTATTGAGAAGCACAAAGAAGAGACATTCTAAGGAGACACTCCTGGAATGTGAGCAGACCCCGTCACTCCCCACCCTTAGTATATGGAGGGCACAGCGAGAGACACACTAGCCCATCTAGCTTGCTAGCTCCTGGCAGGCTCCCAGGAACAAGGTTCATTATGCATTTCTCTGGTAGAGCCCGAGGCACAGAGTTGACCTGGAAGGAGTGCCGCCCAGTCTCAAGTTCCAAGCCTGAGTGCTGCTGGCTCTGCTAACCCTGCTTCATGGAGAATTTGTGCTTGGACAGGTGGCTCCATTGGAGCTTTTAGAGTTACAGGAGTGTTCACAGAGCAAGCAAACTTCACACTTCAATAATCAAGTTACAGACCCAGTGACTGAGTTCATCTTTCAACTTGAAATTTCACATGCTGATCCTCGTCAAAGCCAGCTTCCCGAAATGCACTGCATACTTCATCCCAGCCATGCCCCTGCATCCTACTCAGTGTGTGCAGGGTTTCCTTCTGATCATTTCCAGTTCTGAACAGCACTTTTCTGATGAACAGTAAGTCACCAGGCATTTGTGGCATGCTCAGAGAAGAAAGTGAACACTGTCATTATGATAGATGTCCCATTCCACAAACTTCTGAGGTACTCAGTCCGGTCCCTGCCTCTTCCCTATCATGCATGAACCCAGGAAGACAAGACTTGCTAGAGAAATTCCCAAAATGGTCCCCCCCAGACTCCCCTGCTGTGCTCACAGGCTTAGGCCACATCTGTCTGCCTCAGACCCTAGTCCCACCTCTTTCATGAAACCAGGTTCCCTCAAAGCTGCTTAAAGTTCTGCTGAAAGCTGAAAACTCAGCACTTCCCATCCTGCTCCCACTCCTCTGAAAGGAAAACAGCTAGTGTTAGGCTCCCCCAGACATTGATACCACTGTGTGAATCTCAGGCTAGGCAAACCCAAAATCTATAAATTCTAGTCAGCCCTTCCTGCCACCACTGCAGTGTGAGCCTGAACCTGTCACCTGAGCCATGAAAATAATGTATACTGTGAGTTTCATTCAAGAAGAGGGAAGACTTAAGCCGGGCGTGGTGGTGCATGCCTTTAATCCCACCACTTGGGAGGCAGAGGTAGGAGGATTACCATGAGTTCAAGGCCACCCTGAGAATACACAGTGAATTCCAGGTCAGCCTGGACTAGAGAGAAACCCTACCTCGAAAAGACTGTCAGGGCTCTCAGAAACTACAGGCCTGATCAGTGGCCTCTCACAGAAGTGAAGAAAAAAGATGCTGTAGGCAGAAACATCAGCCTTTCACTCTACTCTGTCCTAGGCTGCCTCATGGGCTACAGGGCTGTTAAAAAGCTCATAAGGCATAAGGAGAGAGGTAAGCTAGAGCAGAAGGATGGAGGCAGAAAGAAATCCTTTGGGCCCTACAGAAGAAACTTCTATATCCAGTTGTTCTCTGAAGATTGGCTGATTTGAAAATCAGAACCAAGCTTTGTCAACCCCAGCCTGGCCCTCCCAGCAACCTTAAACTTTCCCCTCAGTAATCCAAAGAGGATTGCATCAAAGCTCTGCTATGTGGGAAGCATTCTTTAGCGCTGAGCCCCACTGTCCCACGCTAAGCTGCAGTACCTCCCCATCCTGTCTCTCACTCTAGGGATGTGATCCCACCCAACAAAGCCACCATGGGGGTGGCCTTCACAGAGAGGAATCTCATCAAGGGCTGAGCTGTTCCCGGGAGCCAGACAGATGATGGGACAACCTCTTGTGGAGTCGGGGGAGGCAAACTGGCAAGCTGCCCATGGAAGACACCGCTCACTGGAGTCCTTTGTCAGATGAACCTCAAACTCTTGGAATCATGCATCCTCCCCACCTCTGATCAGTACTTTAGACCAGCCTCAGCTAATGAGTAGTCAAACTAGCTTATGCATGCCTGTGTCTGCTCTAGGGAAAAGCAGGCATTACTCTGTTAAGTGTGGCCCTCCAGTCACCATTCTAACTTGCACAAAAAAGCAGCTGGGAAGCAAGCTGTCAGATCCAGGAGGCCACCTAGTGGGATTGGGGTTGACCCCAGTTTTGGTGACTACCCTGGATTCTATCCTACAGAACATAAAGACCTAACTGCACCTCCTAGAGAAAAGTAACCCAAAATATAAGCTAGGGCCCATATCACAGGCAGCCTATATCTAGTCACAAATTATAAACTAAAAACAAACAAACAAAACAGCAAGTTGTGATGGCTAATGATTGTCAACTTGACTAAGAAAAGGCTTAGAGCATTAATGTCCATCTTTGGGCATGTCTGTGAGGGTACTCTAGAGAGGATTAAGGAAAGAAGAAGACCCACTCTGGCTGTGGGCAACACATCCCATGGGCTGGGGAACCAGACTGAATAAGAGAAAAAGGAGAAAGCCAGCTAAGCACCAGCATTCCCCTCTGCTTCTTGATCCTTTGAGATGTGGACAAGCAGCCCTCCCACCTCCCGCCATGCCTTCCCCACAATGCTGGGCTGTTTTCCTGGATTGTAGCTAAATAAGCCTTTCCTCCATTGAGGTGCTTCTTGTTGGTTATTTGGCCATAGCAATGAGCACAGTAACTAGTACACATGTCAACAGCAGACTGATCTGTGCACAAGCCAGTGCCAGCACTAAAAACATCCCCACGAACAGAAGCAGAGACTGGCAAGAGGACTTTAACAAAGAAAGAAGTAAGAACATTTAGAAGAGGGGCATATGGTATAAATGAGGCCAGCCAGGAAAATGCCACAAGGATGAGAAGGGGGACCAGCTCAGTGGATACTGACACATAGGATAAAACCACAGCAATTCAACGTTTGATGCTCGCATGTGCAGAAACAGACCAACGGAAGGAGACAGACGATCACAGCCTCCAGACATATGTAAGTATGGCATATTTCCGTATGTAGAGAAAGAAGAACAAATGGCATATGGATGACTCAGAATATGATGCACACACACTGATTCTTGACAGCAATGGCTTTACAGGTCTGGTGACACATTATTGTTAAGGGCAAAGGAGGACAGGCACTTTTACATGTTGTTTGTGAGTGCTACACAAATCTTCCATGATCTAACCTTTGCTCAATTCTAACAACTCATCTCTCATGATTACCCTGTATGCAGGACAGTACACGCATATACTTCGAACTACAGATCCCAAACCACTAGCAGTAGAAACAAATGCAGTAGATAATGTCCAGGAATTTACTTATTTATTTGTTTGTTTATTATTGGCTTTTGAGACAGGGTCTCACAGCCTTGTGTGCCTGGAACTCTTTATGTAACCTAGGGTGGCACTGCCTCAGCTTCCGAAGCATGGAAATTATAGGCATAGCCAACATGCCAGGCTCAATGAGACTTTTTATTATTATTATTATTATTATTATTATAATATTTTGTTTTTTTTTTTCCAAGGTAGGGTTTCACTTTAATCTAGGCTGACCTGGAACTCTCACTCTGTAGCCCCAGACTGGTTTCAAACTCACAGCAATCCTACTACCTCAGCCTCCTGAGTGCTGGGATTAAAGGCATGTGCCACCATGCCTAGCAAACTAGAAATTTTAAAAGACTGAAAAATGCTGGGCGTGGTGACGCATGCCTTTAATCCCAGCACTGGGAGGCAGAGGTTGGAAGATCACCATGAGTTCAAGGCCACCCTGAGACTACATAGTGATTTCAGTTCAGCCTGGGCTAGAGTGAGACCCTACCTCGAAAAAACAAACAAACAAATAAATGACTGAAAAAGAACAGAATATAAAATCTTTTTTAAAAAATATTTTATTTATTCATTTCCAAGCAGAGAGAGAGAGAGAGAGAGAGAGAGAGAGAGAGAGAGAGAGAGAGAGAGAGAGAGAGAGAGAGTAGGCCAGGGCTGCCACCTTGTGTATCTGGCTTACATGGGTCCTGGGGAATTGAACCCAGGGCCTTGGGCACTGGAGACAAGTGCCCCAACCGCTGAGTCATCTCTCCAGCCCCAGAATATAAAATCTTGAGCATGTACTACACAGAGGAAGAAAAGTAAAGGTTCAGGAGAGGTTTGTTATTAGAACACTGGATGGTGAAGTCTAATGTTTCTCTTTGATCTAAGTCAAACCGAAAACAAGTTGAGGGGAAGGGGAACAAAAGATGGTGATGGAAGGAGACAAAATTACAATATGTTCATGCATAAATTTTTTTTTCTCTTCTGAAGTAGAGTCTCACTCTAGCCCAGGCTGACCTGGAATTCACTCTGTAGTCCCAGGCTGGCCTTGAACTCATAGTGATTTGCCTACCTCTGCCAACTGAGTGCTGGGATTAAAGGGGTATGCCACCATGACCAACGTGATTTTTTTTAAAAAAATATTTTATTAATTCATTTTCAAGCAGAGAGAGAGAGAGAGAGAGAGAGAGAGAGAGAGAGAGAGAGCGCGAGCGCACCAGGGCCACCACCTTATGGTCTGGCTTATGTGGGTACTGGGGAATTGAACCAGGAGCCTTAGGCACTGGAGGCAAGTGCCTTAACCGCTGAGCCATCTCTCTAGCCCTTTTTTTTGGTTTTGAGGTCTCATTCTAGCCCAGGCAGACCTGGAATTCACTATGTAGTCTCAGGGTGGCCTCACACTCATGTTGATCCTACCTCTGTCTCCTAAGTACTGGGATTAAAGGTGTGTGCCACCATGCCCAGCTAAAAATTCTTTTTTTTCCCCTCTGAGTAAAAATTCTATTTTTGAAAATATTTTATTTATTTATTTGTGAGGAGGAAGGTTGAGCGAGTGAACAAGAGGTAGGGGGAAAGAGAGAGAGACTGAGAGAATGGGTGCACCAGGACCTTTTGCATGCTCCACTTTGTGCATCTGGCTTTATGAGGATACTGGAGAATTGAACCCGGCCCAGCAGGCTTTGCAATCAAGCACTTTAAGTGCTGAGCCACCTATCCCGCTCTGAAAATTCTTAATTTATTTTAAAGGTATGAAGTCACCTAGTAGTGGTCAAGTTATCTTACTGGAAGAGTGAATAAAACTTCAAGGTCAATAGGAGAGGAGTGTTCCAATCAGAACATTGAATATAACTTCAAAATCAGCAGGAGAGAAGCATTACACATGCTACAGTCAGACACTCTCCAAGACACCTTGTTACCAGGGGAAAGGACGGGTGTGCAGGAGTGGGGTGTCACCTGTGCCTCCTTTTAAAAACCACTAGATACCCACCAGGTAAATCTAGAAGCAGCTGGGAACAGTGGTTGCCTCTGGTCAGGAAGAACAGAGTTAGGAGACAGAATTACTTTTCAATGTAATTCTTTTTGCTGCACTTACTTTTTGAAATCATGTGTATATATTCCATATTATATTTTAAAAATGAGGCCAGCCAGACATGGTGATGCACACCTTAACCCCAGCACTGGGAGGCAGAGGTAGGAGGATCACTGAGTTTGAGTCCAGCCTGGGCTACAGAGTGGGTTTCAGGCCAGTTTGGGCTAGAATGAGACCCTGCTTGGAAAAAAAAAAAAAAAAAAAGATCAAATGAGGCCATGTGTGCCAATGCAAACCTGTAATCCCAACACCTGGGAGGTAGAAGCAGGAGAATTGCCACAAATTTTAGGTCAGTCTGGGCTACTTAGTAAGTTCCAGGCCAGCCAGGGCTACACAGCAAGACTATCTCAAAAAAAAAACCCTGAAGAAGATGATGAGGAGGAGGAGGAGGAAGAAGAGGAAGATGAGGAAGAAGAAGAGAAGGAAGAAGAAGAAGAAGAAATAATAAAATAGTATGACTTGTGGGGAAGGGAAGTGTCTGGAGATAGAAGCCATGGCCTGGCCTCATGCACACTCATGCCACTGAGGAGATCCTTAGCTCTAAAAGTAATTTTTTTAAAAACTCTATTTTTATTTTTTTCAATTGCAAGAGAGAAAAGAAAAGAGAAGAGAAAATAGAGGAGAGGAAAGGAGAATGGGTGCACTAGGGTCTCTTGCCACTGCAAACAAATTTCTGATGCATGTGCCCCTTTGTACATCTAGCTTTACATGGGTACTGGGGAATCAAACTCAGGCCAACAGGCTTTGCGAACAGGCACCTTCAACTGCGGAACCATTTCCCCAGCCCCTAGAAAACAATTTTTAAAGGTTTAGGTGGTGATCTAAGCCATGAAGACAATCTGCCTATTGACACTGTTCCTCAAAACAGCCTGGTACGGTGAGTAGACAGTGGAATTGCTGCCCAGTTCCACTAAACACTCCCTGCCTGATGATCTTGGACTAAGAACTTTCATCGCTCTCAACCTTCCTTTTTTCTTTCTTTTTTGTTTTTTCAAGGTAGGGTCTCACTCTAGCCCAGGCTGACCTGGAATTCACTATGTAGTCTCAGGGTGGCCTTGAACTCATGGCAATCCTCCTACCTCTGCCTCCCGAGTGCTAGGATTAAAGGCGTGTGCCACCACGGCCAGCTATTCTGTTTTTTTTGTTTTTTTTTTTAACCTTCCTTTTTTCAAGGCAGGTTCCATAACACCTATCTGGGGACAGAGATGAGGTTTAATGGAGATGGGTGGCAGGATACTTGGGCACAGAGTAGGGACTTGGTAACTGTTGATTCTTCCCCTTTCTTCATAAACCTTTAAGGACTGTTTATACAAAGACAACAAAATGATATATACCAACTCCTTTATACAATTAAGAGTTGGGTTTGGAAATCTATTGGCATAATTTGACCTCACTTCCACTTAAAAACTGTGTGAATAGACACTTTATCCAGAGAAAGAACACTGTATGCTAGAATTATTTAGGGGGTGCTAGTAAGGTGCTAGCCTTTTGCTTGAAAAATACCTACTGTTTGAATTTTTCTCACTGAAGTTGAGTGACTGTAAGATTTACTTTATTTTTTTGTTTTTTGAGGTAGTTCTCACTCTAGCCCAGGCTGACCTGGAATTCATTATGTAGTCTCAGGGTGGCTTTGAACTTATGGTGATCCTCCTACCTCTGCCTCCCAAGTGCTAGGATTAAAGGCATGAGGCTTAGCCCCCCCCCCCCAAAAAAAGGAAGAGTTTTAATGTAAAAAGTATGTCTAAAACCAAACAGGCACTATTTTCAGAGAACCATATATACCATACCTAGGGATATATAGTATCATATAACTGATCTGCAATCAAAGATCTTTCATGAAGCTAATCCTTCATGAAGCCAATGGAATGACTCCTGCTGCTTACCTGAAAGATTCTTGAACCATCTTCTGGGTGGTTTGAGTTTTTGTTGTTAGGTTTTGTTTTGTTTTGAAACAGAGTCTCATGTGGTCCAGGTTGGCTTCAAGTTCACTACAGAGCAGCGGATGGCCTTGAATTCCTGATCCTCTAGCCTGGCCATATGAGCTGCAACACCAGTCTGAGGCATTTTCCTTGATTAAGCCTTGTTGCTATAACTCACTGGCTTGATGGCAGGCCTCTAAGGACTGGTGACTACACTCCGTGCTACCCCTGACCAGCTCCCCACACGTCCCCCATCCACACGGGTGCCCACCTTGCCATCAGACGCAGTGTTGATCCTATAGTGGTACACTCTCCCTTCATAGCGCAGCGAGATGGACCTCTGGCCCGGGCTGCTCTCGCTCTCCCGCACCAGGAAGCTGCCATTGATCCCACTGCTCAGCAGGTACTCGGCGGCATTTCGGGACACAGGCCCGTGGTACCAGGAATGCTTCTCTAGGCTGTTGACAGGGGTGATGTAGTTGCTGGGGACCCATCCTTGGCCGTTTTTGGTTTGGGCTTCACACCACTCCCCATTGTGATTATAACCTAAGACACGGAGCTTTTCACCTTAGAGAAAAGAACCAAGTAAACATGTCAGCTTTGCAAACCAGCTTTCTGCCTCCTCATTTTTTCCTGTGTGATTATGAAAAGTCTCATTTTAACAGGTTCACATTATACGTGCATTGACAAGTGAATAACAAAACATGCTTAAACATGAAGCTTCCTGTCTGTAGTGAACATCAAGACTGTAGCCTTTGTTTTTAAATGTTGTGTGTTTGTTCATGTGCAGGCACACATGTGTGCCAAGGTGCATGTGTGTATACATGTGTGGAGGCCAGAGGACAACTTGTGGTGTCATCCTTAGGAATACCTTCCATCTCCTTTGAGACAGCGTCTCTCACTGGCCTGAGCTCTCCAATTAGACTAGACTGGCTCTAGTGAGTCCCAGATCCTCCTGTCTCTGCTCCCCACACTGAGATTACAGATACTCGTCACAAGACTCAACCTTTCAGCATCAGCGCTCTGCTCTCCAACATGGAAACGTTGTAGGGCAAAACGCTTTTTCTTAAGGGGGTAAAAAAAAGATTCTGTGCAGAATGAACACAGGGATACCAGCTTGCAAAGGGATTCCATCCCAGAGCCCTTCCCCTGAAGAAAGGCACTTCTGTTTCCTTCATCCCTAACTATAAAGCTGCTCCCAGGGAGCAAAGGCCAGGCTAGAGTCCCAGATTTCTGTCTCCTGCAGTCACCACTGCTGCCCACAGTGCTTTACCTTTAGTTATGCTTAGAGTGTTGTCACCACTGGCCACAAAATCATACAGTGCAACAAAAAGGTTAGGGTCGTTTTCGCTGGGCCCAGCGAGGAGGCTTTCCTTGGAGTTCCATCGAGCTGCTTCACTGAGACCCTGCGGCTCCAAGTCAGATGCTACTGGCCTCTGGAGGGCTTCTGGAGGAAAGGAAAAGGAGATGAGAAAATGACAATCCACATTCTTAGTTTATTCCATTGCCCAACATCTAGACGTACTATGCATTAATGGGTTTAGAGGATTCTTCACCTAATCTTGTGGGAAATGATAAGTATTTTCATCCTAAGGTGGTAATTAATATTCTCAAACAGCTTTAGCTTTTAAAATTCACAAATTCAACATGAATTTAACTGAAAGTGGAAAAAAATCCATTTCAGTCCACCATTGCCTCAAATGTAAAGTATTAACAAGCTTCTTGCTTTCAAGCATTTTCATCTGTTTTTAACTTTTAAAAAAATTATGCTTGTGGGAGGGCACACACAGCACACAAGTGGAGGTCAGAGAAAAACTTTGAGGTATCTGTGCTCCCCCTTCTTTGAGACAAGGTCATTTGCTGCTAAAAATGAATAGCTAGACTGCAAAGGAATGAATGTCAGACTAGCTGGCCACAGCTTCAGACTGTCCTGGCCCCACCTCCCACACATGTCAGGATAACAGATGCATGTGCCACTTTGCATCCAGCTTTATGTGGTTGTTGGGGAATTGAACCCAGGCTGACAGGCTTTGCAAGCAAGTACCTTTAACTGCTAAGCCATCCCTCTAGTCATATTTTTATTTCATTTTTGTTTTGAGACAGGATCTTATGTAGCCCAGGCTGCCCTCAAATTCATTATGTAGCCAAGGCTGGTCTTACATTCCTGATCTTCATACCTCTACCTCCCAAGTGCTAGGACTATAATGGGAGAGTTGGGTTCCCAGAAAGTTGGGGTTTCCAGCTTATTCCAATGCACCTGAATTCCAATGTACCTGAATCCTTGACTATAAAATTAAAGAATTAAAATTATAGACCAGCAGAGAATGAAGTATAGTGGGAGACTTTACTTAAATGGAAATAAGAAGTTACAGAGATCTCCAGCCACTAGTATGGAGAGGCCACACAAAATCTGTACTGGCAAGCCAAACAAGAAAAAGAAGGAACTGCCGGGCGTGGTGGCGCACGCCTTTAATCCCAGCACTAGGGAGGCAGAGGTAGGAGGATTGCTGTGAGTTCAAGGCCACCCTGAGACTACATAGTGAATTCCAGGTCAGCCTGGACTAGAGCAAGACCCTACCTTGAAAAAAAAAAAAAAGAAAAAGAAAAAGAAGGAAAGCTATCATGGGGCTCATGAGGAAAAAAGTTCATGTGGGAAAGAACTCCTACCCCTCACCACAGCTAGTGGTGAGGAGGCCTTACCCAAGGTCTGAAGACTCAGGTATCCTTGTACTAGGCCATTGGGGGGGGGAAGAAGGGAGAGAGGGAGGGGTAGAGAAAGAGAGAGAGAATGGAACTTCCTATTTCAGTGATTATATGGCTCAGGTGAGCAGAGGGACAGCTGATTGATCTACCCTTAACCAATCAGTTTCAGGATTAGGTTTGAACTCTAGTAAGAAACACCTCCACTAAAGGGGAGAGGGTCAGGCATGAGATGAGTGTAGCCTGCCTGAAAGTACAAGTGAACCTGTCACTGGACGACAGCTTAAAACACTTTTAAAATGTCTCAATACTAATCGTATAAAAATCAAATAGGCTTAAAATAAAAGTCGAGGTTTTGTTGTCCTGGTTTCCTCTATGGGAGGGGTGAGAGTGGGTTTTCTGGTGATCTCCATTCCAGAGCAGCTTGGTCAGTGGTCCCTCGGTATGTCCACCCTCTGCTACTGACAACTCTTCTGTGCTTTTCAGTAGCAGACGGTTGTTCTCCACAACTAACTTCCCAGGAGGAAGAGTGACCATCTACCCCTCCTGGCCAGCTTTCCTCCTCCTTGGCCCACTCACAAGTAGGGATCATCAATATATTATTTAGCCTGTGAATGAAGCCTTGCACACTGTGTCTATAGGTAAGATTCTCAAGCTGAAAGTCAATCAACAGCTCTTGAATTAGGAATTTGAATAATGCTTACTAAAGGGTTCTATCTTCTTCAAGTTCCCTTTTCCTTTCTATTTTTTTTCCCTTGAACTGTGCTTAAACTCTCAGCATTTTGTTGTGATAATGACAGGATACAGGAGGGTTTTTCTAAACAAGCACATTTCCTCTGAGCAGGTATTGCAGTGGAAGAACATTAGCAAATGAAATCCAAATACCATGTAAGGAAATTACAATAAGAAATCAAACTTTAAAGGAGTGGTTCTGATTCCAAAAGAATGGAAGATTTAGAAAGAGTTTATTTTCCCTTCCTATGAATTTAGAAGCCCTCCCCTTACTGGAATCTGCAAGCATCTTTTCTTGGGTAGTAGCACCATCTTGGGGATGGGGTTGACTCTATTACACACACACACACACACACACACACACACACACACACACACACACACACACACTGCTGAAAGACAGGTGTGGTGACACAAACCTGAAGTCCCAGCATTGGGGGGGGGGGTAGTTATACCTTCAGTTGGAGG
>PVHP010037593.1:0-17298 GCA_004024765.1 Zapus hudsonius
CCTGCTGCCCTCGATGGCCCCATGAGGTTTCCCCATGCCCCCACCAGCTCCTGCGGTTTCCCTGCTGGCTGATTCTTGTGGTCTCCATAAGTCATAACTGGTTCCTGGATGGCCTGTGACAGGTGGCTGTCCCCCTTCCCCCATCTTACCTAGTCCCCAAGGGACCCCTTACCCCCAGAAGGTTACCTAGGACTCAGCACCCCACCCTCCAACTACTGAGTTCCCACACATCCCACACACCCCCAACAGGTTACCCCCAGTCTCACCATCAAAGCCCAACCAGTGATCTGAGGGCATGCACACAGATAAAACAAGTGAGTGCCCAACCTTATCCATGGAGCACAGTGTACTTCCCTTCCACACTATCATAGTGTAGACAGCTCAAAGACATCCCACCAACCACCCCAGGTGGAATCGAAATGGGCAGACCTCAATGCAAGAATATTACACCAGCTGAGGAAACCATGCTAAAAGTCAACATTGATGCTACTAAAGAGAGAGAGAGAGAGCAGAGGCAGGCCCAGGAAGACATGACACTAAGCCCTGATCATACTGGCACAGATCCTAAGGAGAACTTCATGTTGGTCATGCATGAAAAAGTGGACAAACCTTTTGAAAAAGTACAAAGTCAGCTCACAAGGTTTGCCACCAGGCTTAATATAATAGAGGAGAGTCAAATGGACTTAAGAAGAGAAATGATGAAACTAAAAGAAAACCAGCAATCTGAAGGTATCAAGAATCAGCTATCAAAATTAAGTGAAGATATGTGCAAATGTAAGAATGAGTATCAGGAAGACATAATTAAATCAAACTTTGAAATTAAAACACATTTCAACAGGATGATAGAAGCAACCCAAAAAGAAATTTCAGAAAAAATTACTGAAGTAATTAGAACCTCCCTAGAATCTCTCACCAACAGAATCCATCATTGGGAAAACAGAACCTCAGACATGGAAGAAAAAACAGAGGAGAATTCGAGAGAAATCAGAAACTTTATGAAATTCAAAAGATAAAGTGAACAAGACTCAAGGGATACATAGGATATCATAAAAAGACCTAATCTCAGGATCATGGGGATCCCAGAAGGAGAAGAAACCCAAGCTAGGGGCATAGAAAATATTTTCAACAGAATTCGTCAAGAAAATTTTTCATACCTTGCAAGAGATAATACTGTACATCTAAAGGATATGCATAGGACCCCAAACAAATTGAATCAAAGGAGATATCCAAGACATATCTTAATTACAGTGCCAAACATTGAGGGTAAAGAGAGTACTTAGAGCAGCAAGAGAAAGACACTCATCACCTACAAAGGCAAACCCATCAGACTCACTGCAAACTTCTCCATTGAAACTTTGAAAGCCAGAAGAGTTTGGAATAAAGCTATTCTAGGCCTAAAGAAGTACAGATTCCAACCTAGATTACTGTACCCAGCAAAGTTATCCATCTTAATAGACAGAGAAATGAAAGTATTCCATGAAATTAACCAGATCTACAATTACTTGAACACAAAGCCAAACCTTCAGAAGATACTACATGAGATATCCCATGCATATGAAACAAGCAATCAACCCCAGTTAAAGAACAGAGAACAAGCAAGGTAACACCAAAGAGATAACAACAACAGCTCAGATATCAACCACCATAATCTCTCCAACATGGCAGGGCTTAAAGCAAACCTCACAGCTATAACTTTGAATGTAAATGGTTTTAACTCTCCTATAAAAAGGCATAGGATAGCAGGTTTGTTGTGGTCAGCTTTCTAGTTGCTGCGCAGAAAGAACCCAAGCAAAAGCAGCTTGTTGGAAGAATGGCATTATTTGGTTAATGGACTCAAGGGGAGACTCCATTCTGGCAGGGAAAACGATGGCATGAGCAGAGGGCTGGACATCACCTCTGCCACAGCACTGCAAACAGCAACAGGAAGGTGTGCCAAATACTGGCAAGGGGAAGCTGGCTTATAACCCCCATAAGCCCACCCCCAACAACACAGCTTCATTGAGGTTGTAAAACCCAAACTGCCATCAGCTGAGGATCGATCTATCAGAACACATTCATTTGTTTGTGGGGGACACCTGGATCAAACCATGACAATATGTTATATGGGTATCTCTCTTTTAGGAGATTAGTTATATGGGTATCCTCTTTTTAAGAGGAACCCTACCAGAGATAGGGATAGGGAATAACTTCCTGAGCAAATCTCCAGTAGCCCAGGAAGTGCAACATTTACTTATCCAATGGGACCTGATCAGGCTCAAAAGCTTCTGTGCAGACAAAAACACTGTTCTCAAAGTCAATAGACCCCCTTCAAATTGGGAGATGATTTTCGTCAGCTACAACACAGTCAGAGGCCTAATTTCCAGAACCTACAGAGAACTCAAAAAAATTATTAACAAAAAAGCAAACTGCCCCCTCACAAATTGGGGCACTGTTCTCAACAGAGAATTCACAAAGGAGGAAACACATGACCTTTACTCACATGAGAAACTGCTCAACATCCTTAAGCATCAGGGAAACGCAAATCAAAACCACAATGATACACTACCTAACTCCAGTCAGAATGACAATCAAAAAAAAAACCAACATCAATAATTGCTGGTGAGGATGCGGGGAAAAAGGATCCCTCATTCACTGCTGGTGGGATTGTAAGCTTCTTTAACCAATTTTAAAAGCACTGTGGAGACTCATCAACAGAATGGACATAAAACTACCAATAGAACCAGCTATCCCTCTACCAGGCATCTACCCGCAAGATGTCACTTCTCAGGAGAGAGAGATTTGTGCAACTAGGTTTATATCAGCTCAATTCATAATAGCCAAGAATTGGAATCAACCAAAATGCCCTTCCATGGAGGAATGGATAACAAAACTATGGTATTTTTACACAATAGAATTTTACTCAGCTGAAAGGAAAAATGACATATTGAATTTTAGAGAAAAATGGTCTGACTTGGAGCAGATCCTACTAAGGTATCTCTCAAAAGAAGAGAGAGTCAAACACCACATATTCTCCCTCATATGTGGTTCTTAACCAGGCCAACCTTAAACTTTACACCGACCAGTAGAAAGAAGTGAGAGGTTATGAAAGAGGGGTAATGGATCGGGGGAGAGGGATGACTTAATCAGGAGGCTAAACCAAAATGGGATCAAAATCATAAAATCTTCACTTGCATACTGTAACCTATTGAGCAGGTAGTGGGCATCGTCTGGCAAGAAGGGCCATGAATAGAAGGGAAGGGAGTCTAAGCCTGTGAAAAATTGATCAGTCTGGCAACTCCTGGTCCTAGTCATCAGCTCCTTCCCTCACTGAGCTGTTGACAAAAGTGAACCATGAGGTCCAAAAAACAAGACAGGATTCTGTAAAAGCTCTTGAAGGCCCACCCCAGGTCTGAGGTAGGATCCTGTTTCTGAAGCAACCACAGAAAGCCATTTATCAGCATTGAGAGACCCCGTGAGGTCCAGAACAGAAACCAGACCTCAGATGGTAGTCAGTGCAGTGCTTGAAGGCTCTGCATAAGCTACCAGGATAAGCTGGTCAATGATAGCTGGAGTAAACAAAGACCACTGGCATCGAATGCAGTGTGCCACCATTAGTAGGTGGAACACACTTCCTATTGGGAGGTAACAGCAAACCAAGAAAGGAGCACTTGTGCAATGGAGGAGCCAATGCCTGGGAGAGGCAATCAAAAGCTTTTAATTCGGCCAAATAATCCACTCAGTGAGGGGGAGCCCTTAATTGGAACTGGGGACTTAGGCAAAATGCACTGGGAGCCAGATCCTTGGGCCCACAAGGAGAGACGCACTTTGCCAGAGATTTACGGAGCGGCTACTAAAAATAGAATCTAGCTAATTCAGAAATGTGTATCTAAGTTAACCCATACTGATCTCACTCTCCGATAGAGATTCTGTTTGTGTCTTTCAGAATGCAGCCAGAGAGCTGTGGCTCATCCAACCCTACCAATGAAACACAGGCCGATAACTGACATCTTGGCAAGAGATGAGCCACAGTAGTCCTACCATGGAGGATCCATATGGAACCCTGCAGAGAATGATGGGATTAACAAGTGACCCATAGCCACAGCCAATCAGTCAACACAGGATAAGCCAGTGAGACAGACACCAACGATTTTCAACACACCCTAAAGCAGAAGTACAGAGACCCCTAAGACCTCAAGAATAAAGCAGCCTTAATACTCACCCACCGTGACTCAGGGAACTGAGCAGAAGAGGGGGAAGAAAGATTGTGAGAGCCATGGTGGGGGAGAACTCCCGTAGACATTGCTCCCTTCAGTAACATCATACTAGGGCCTGCGAACCAGACTGACTCCTCTGCTATCCATGATCCCCAGCTCCAAAGACTGATCCAGACTGCCCACTGAGGAGGATTTCCAGCTGATTGAGGATGGGGAAGAGAGACATTGGGGAACTGGAGATAACTACTCATTGTTTTCCCATTATATGTAAATCATTATGGATAATAATAATATAAAAAGAAAGAGAAAGAAGCAACAATTCAAATGAGTCCGGAAAGGACATAGTATTTCAGAGTGGCCCCTGAAAGGGTGCTAAACACTAATGACTGTCATCTCTCAGACAACATGGGTCTGTTTTGAGCATCTTCCCACCCTAGTATTTCATTATAATTGATGGGCTTCCTTGTCATGCTCCAAGCCACCAGGGCAAACACAGCTTGGATGACCCTTGGAGTCTTTGGGGAGAAGCATGTGTGTTTCTATTTGCCCGCAGGGCCTGTGAGAGATAGCCTGACATGAGCATCCTTTGGCCTTCTCACTGCCCCCGCTAACCCAGCCTTGATAAATAAGCTAGCTAATTGAATTAATAAACAACTTTTTTTACAGCCAAAAATATATAAAAAGAAGTGTTGATATTAGGTCTTCCTTGAAAGTTTGGTAGGATTCAGTAGTAAAAGTCTATAGCCTTGGGAGCTTCTTTATGATTAGGTTTTCTTTTTTGTCATCATTCAAAGAATTACTTTTCATTTCGGTATTTTTCAAACAAGCTTTATTTTTGTTGTTTTTCCTCAGCTTCTCCTTATACCTTCCCTCCACCATAGCCTCCATTCAGTTTTCATGTCACATGTGCACTTTTGCCCTCCTAATTTCTCAAAATCTCTTGTTCTAAGTTTTGATGTCTGTGTATATGTAAACAAGAGGATGTGAGAAGATGTATAGGCTATGAAACTAGCAATGAGACCATGAGAGGTGAACAAGAAGTATGGAGTGACTTTTAATTACTGTTTCAATCTTATTGCTTTTTATGGGTCTGTGGTGGCTTGATTCAGTTGTCCTCCATAAACTTATGTGTTTTGAATGCTAGGTCCCCGTTGGTGGCAATTTGGGAATTGGAGTCTCCTGGAAGCAGTGTATTGTTAGGGGCATGCTTATGGGTGTTGAAAGCCAGTTTCTCCTTGCCAGTGTTTGGCACACTCTCCTGTTGTGGTTGTCTGCATGATGTTGGCCAGGAGGTGATATCCAGCCTCTGTTTATGCCATGATTTGCAGGAGGAATGTGGATGGATTTGAAACTTTGGCCTAAGAGATGCCTTGCAGTGCTGTACAGTTTCATGGACCATTCTAGTCAGAACTGAAAGAACTGAATGCAATTAGATTGGATTGTGAGAGGTTTAGCCCTAACCACTGAGAAATCTCTCCATCCCTCCTTCTAGATTTTGACTTATTGAGTGGCTCACACCCACCAGAGTTGTCCAAGTGGTTCTCATGTGCAGCCAGGATTGGGAACCCTTGACCTAGAAGAATCAATTAACTGAGAATGCTAACATGAGTTACCTTAAACTGGTAGCTAACTTGGTTCTTTTCTAAGAATAGTTATGTTGGAGCCTAGTTTTCAGGGCTTAGAGAATCTGAGGTAGTTTGTCAACATGGATTCCTGCATCAGAAGCAAGTGATGGGCTATTGTTTGCATTGTCATATTTCTTGTTTTATTTGCTTTTTTCACATTTTTATGCATACATATTTTATTTTGATCATATGTGTCCCATGTTACCTGCCCTTATTCCACTCAGGTTCACTCTACTCCTCGTCACTTACCACTGGTTAAGCCACAGCAGAGAATGACTTTCCTCCTCAGCAACCTTTAACTGTTATTAGATCATTAAGGAGAAAAATGCCTCCAAAGTTCTTCTCTTATTTATAATAGAATGTTGACTAGCCCCATCATGCACAGATCTTGTGCAGATAATCATATCTGGTATGAGTTCATGAGTGCAATGCCCTTGTCATGTCATCAGGATGCCAGAGTTCCACAGTGCTTTGCTCTATCCTCCAGCTCATAATTCTCTCTATCTCACCTTCTGTGATGTTTCCTTAGCCCCAGAGGAAATAATGTATATGTCTCATTAAAGACTGAACACACATCAGTCACTTGTTTTTAGGACTTGACTTGTTATGAGTCTCTGAATTTGCTATTTCCCACTGTCAAGAAAAATAAAAGAGCTTTTCTGATCTCGGCTGATTGAAGTACTGGTCTCTGAATATAAAGATAAATATTTAGGAAGCCTTTGATAATGCATTTGTTTAGCAATATAGCAAGAGTAGTTTCTTCCCTATGGCCTTAATTCTCTCCATACATGGGCATTTGTACTGCTTTTCAGTACCAGGCATGCATTCTCTCCTGTGGAGATGATCTCAAATCCCTTATAAACCCCTGTAGACTTCCCACCAATACTGCGCTAGAGGGCACATCTTGCACATCTTGTTTAGATCAGCATTGTAGAATGCAGGATTCATTCCTGGGGGCACACTTGATGACTTTTCTCTGCCAGCAACCTGTAAAGCTATGCCATGAAAGCTAGCCAGCAGGAAATAAGCTTTTGCCTTGGCACCAGCTTGATATTTCTGCCCAGTGCCCATCAGGTATGGTGTCTTCAGCAATAGGATGGGCAGACAAAAGCCATTGCAATAGGAGGAAAAAAGAAGAATATTTCTTTTTATATCAATAATGGATCAACTTTCAACTTATAATAAGAGATTTATTCAAGGTAGTTTAGAAAGATTGAATAAAAATTTGGCTCTTTCTTAAAAATTTTTTCTAGATTATGCTTAAACTGCAAATTCCTCTAGAGTAATGATTGAATTAACTTTTCACTTGCCTCTTTGTATTATCCAAAAGAGAGCTGAGTATATAAATAGAAGAGAAAAAAGGTATAGTCCCCAATTTGAGTGGCTTATCTTTTTCTAAAAAGATGACAAAGATGCTGACATGGAAGTGGGCTGGGTCTTAATATTCTGTAACCATGTTGTTGCTACTCAAGGGTATAAAGGGTGAGAATTATCCACTTCTGAGGTTATAGCCTCTTAATTCCCATTTTTCTCCCTGGCTTCTTTAATGGCACCTATTTTACAAGTAAATTCATACACGAATAATCTACTTGCTGCATGACCAAATTACAAGTGCAGAATTTGGCCCCAAAGGAGAAGGAAGATTGAGAGCTAGAGAAGGATGATTCATTAATCATTTGGGGTGGGGAAGTGAATGATAAGATTTAACTGTTTTACTCATGAGCTTTGGCATCTGAATCATTGCAGGAATATAAATCTTCCCAATGTATGTGATACCTGTTTGCTTTCTTGAGTAAATGATACTAGTTTTCAAAGTTTCTCTCTCTTACCATGAACCCTATTTAGTTATGAATTTGGCCATTCGTTATTCTTCAAGTATTAGTGGATATTAGCTCTGCCAAATACTATGCTCACTTCTGGGGATGCAAAATTACAGAAGATGCTAGGACCCCACAGCACAGTAGATGAGGCTGTAAATTTGTGTATGATTGAGTGGGGCCTAGAGAGCATGCTCCAGTATGTCTCACAATACCCTTGCATGAGAAAGTCAATAAAACCAGCTTTCATTTTGTCTATTCCCTTCCTTCTCATAAAGACTCAATAAAATATGCCCTGTTTTATGACTAGGCAGTATGATATAAAAATTTCTCTACAAATTAAAGAGGCATACTACAGATGGAAGAAGTAAGAAACTTTTCCTAAGGCATTTTTTAAATCTTTATTTATTTATTTATTTTTCTTTATTGTCCATAATGAGTTACAACATTTAGTGGGCAAAGAATCAGTTATTATCCCCAATTCCCCACTGACCTCTCCTCCCCCCTCCACTGGATAACCTCCTCCATGGGTCGTCTGGATCAGTCTTTGTGACAGGGGACCATGGATAGCCTAGTACTCAGCCAGGTTCTCCTGGCCCAAGTGTGTTGTTACTGAGGGATGCCATGCCTCTGATAATCTCCCCCACCACGGCTCTCACAATCTTTCTGCCCCCTCTTCCACATAGTACCCTGAGTCGTGGTGGATGAGTATTAAGGCTGCTTTAAGGTTGTGAGCTTAGGGGTCTTTGTGTCGAAATCATTGGTTTCTGTCTCGCTGGCTTATCCTGTGTTGATTGAATGGCTGTGGCTGTAGGTTCACTTGCTCTTTTGAGTTTTGTCAAGTTTCTGATTTCTCACGAATTCTCTTCTGTTTTGTCTTCCACGTCTGAGGTTCTGTTTTCCCAGTGGTTAATCCTGTTAGTAAGAGATTCTAAGGACGTTCTTATTATTTCAAGATGGTTTTTGTTTTCTGCTACTTCTTTTTGTGTTGCTTCCATCATCCTGTTAAGATGTGTTTTCATTTCAAGGTTTGATTTAATTACTTCTTCCAGACAGTCATTCTTATATTTGCAGATGTCTTCAGTTAATTTGGAAAGCTGGTTTTTGTTACCTTCAGTTTGCAGGTTTGTCTTTAGTTCTGATATGTCTTTTCTGAAGTCCATTAGGTTCTCCTCAATTATATTAAGCCTGGTGGCAAAGCTAATGAGCTGACTTTGAACTTTTTCAATTTGTTGGTCCATCTTTGCTTGCATGACTGACATTAAGATTTCCTCAAGATCTGTACCAGTATGAGCAGGGTTTATTGTCTTGTCTTCCTGGGCCTGACTGTGCTCACTGTCTTTGGTGGCATCGTTGTTGCCATTTGGCATGGTTTCCTCAGCTGTAAAGTCTATTTTGTCAGAGATTAGTGTAGCCACACCTGCTTTCTTTTTACTTCCACATGCCTGATAAACTGTTTTCCATCCATTTACTCTAAGAAGGTTGCTATCTTTGGAAGTAAAGTGCGTTTCCTGAAGACAGCAGATGGAATCGTCCATTTTTCTGATCCACCCTGCAAGTCTGTGTCTTTTTATAGGGGAGTTAAGTCCATTTATATTCAGTGATATAACTGTGAGGTTTGCTTTAAGCCCTTCCATGATGAAGGGATAATGAGGGTTATGTCTATGCTGTTGTTATTAGCCCACTGACTGTGATTGTCGTGTCTGATCTCTGGTATTCTTCTGAGGAAGATTTCTTGTTTCTTCCGTATGGGTTATCTCTTGCAGGAGCTTCTGGAATTGTGGCTTTGTTTTGAAATAGTCGTAGAGCTATTTTACTTCGTGAAACATTTTCACTTCTCCATCTATCAGGAGGGATAACGTTGCAGGGTACCGTAGTCTAGGTTGAAAGCCATACTTCTTTAGGGCCTGAAAAGCATTATTCCAAGCCCTTCTGGCTTTCATGGTTTCTAATGAGAACTCTGAGGTAAGTCTGATGGCTTTTCCTTTATAAGTCACGGTTTGCTTTTCTCTTGCAGCTTTGAGTACTTTCTCTTTGCTTTCTATGTTAGGCATCTTAATTAAAATGTGTCTTGGAGAATTCCTCTTCATGTCTTGTCTGTTTGGAGTCCTCTGGGCTCCTTGAAGGTTGAATGGACTTTCTCTTGTTAGATAGGGAAACTTTTCTTTAATAATTCTGTTGAAAATATTTCCTATGTCCTTAGCCTGGGCTTCTTCTCCCTCTGGGATCCCCATGATTCTAATATTGGGCCTCTTTATGGTATCTCAAAGATCCCTCAAATTTTGCTTACTTGATTTCTTGAATTTATTGAAACCTGTGACATCCTTATTAATTCCTTCTGTTTTGTCCTCAACGTCTGAGAATATGTCCTCCAGATTGTCAACTCTGGGACTGATTGATTTAAGGGAGGTTTTTAAAATCTCCATTTCATTTTTGGTTTCTGCTATAATTTTGTTTATAGTCTCTAATTCTTTGGTGACATCCAATTTCCCATCTATTTTTGTTTTTCCTTGGGTTTCCTGAAAATCAATTTTAAGTTTTCTTAAGTCCTCATCAAATTTATTCAATTGATTGTCTAGCTCCTCCCTTAGTTTATTCATCTTCAATTCACTTAATGTGTTTCTGGATTCATTCAAATTTCTCTCCATTAAATTCAGTCTGGAGTCTATGCTTGAGTTGGAAAGCTTCATCTCATTCATGTCTTTTCTCAAAATTTCCATATCTGCCATTAACTGCTTCATGTTTGCATTGCAGTTGTGGTCAGGAGTCATATTATTCTCTCTTTGGGATTGTATATTTGCTGTCTCTACTTCCTTGCTACTTTTCTGTTCCATAATGGGACTAGGGGCCCTGAGTTGGGGATTTCCGTCTTTGATTTTGTGGTTTTTTTTTTCATTGGTTTCTGCCCATGTCCAGGTAGGGGAATGGGACTCAGGCACCCTGGGGAGTGCTGTTCAGCCTGCTTTGCTTTGTCCTCCCTTCAGTGGCACACAGTCCTTGGTGCCCTCCGAAGTCACCTGTGCCCTCCCGGTAGTGTTGCATGGTCCCTGCCTGAACTGGTCTCTGCCCTCCCAGTAGTGGCAGCGGTTCCCAGGAATCTGCCAGAGGCCTGTCCCCACCTGCAGCTATGGTTCCGAGTGGGCTTCCGGAAGCGAGCTAAGTCAGTTTGCCCTAGAAGCGTGCCTGCCTGTGTTTGGGGGGGGGGAGTTCACGGAGAGAAATGCGTCCAAGGATCAGGCACTGGAGCGAGGGGCCCCCGAAAGGGATAGGTGCTCAGCTGGCATGGGCTCGGGAAGCGCCTGCAATGGCGAAGGTGGTAGCTTGGGGTGGGGGAAGGGCGGCTCTCTGTTCCTCTGCGGAGCAGAAAGCCTCTGAGGAACCCTGTCTGGCCTGGTGCCAGAGCTGGGGAAATTGTAGGCTTGGGTTCAGGGCCAACTGGGGTTGTGGGTTTGGATTCCAGCTTGAAAATCAATCCTTTACAGAGAGAGTCTTGGCAAGGCTGCTACTCGTCCTCCATCATGTTCCACCCCCAATTGATTTACTTTTTAAAGAAGCTCAATTTGTTAATTTCATTAGTTAAAATCTTAGCCAAGCCACTTTGTTACCTCACTTTAACCTACTTATCTAAAATGGTCTACTTCTGGAAATATTTTGGAGGTCCAAAGAAATGATTTCAATAGGTTGCAATAGGTTGTATCCCTATCCATTAGATGGGTTGAGAGCTTAAGGTAATTGTGCAATGAGTAGAAGTTTCAAATTAAGTTTTGAGGGAAGAACTACAAAATTATCCTCTAAGGTGACTGACTGTAGCATCTTGTATTCCCGCTTGCTGTGAATGAGGGTCTGAATCTCACCATAGCCTTAACAGAACTGGCTATGTCCACTTTATCTTCTTAAATTATATCACAATAGTGGCTCTGCTATGCTACCTTTTCCTTTTTGTTTTTTTAAGCATATGAGGTAGGAAAGAATTGTAATGGATACAATTGGTACATTTCTTAGATTCCCTTTATTCTCTTCTCACATCCATACTCTTAGCTGTTGGTAAATCACAGGTACCACATTCTATAGACACTTGTGCCCCAAACCTCAGCCAGTGAATGACCAACAAGGAGGTTAAAGTCATCCCTGTCTGTACCTGTGATACCATCTATGTTCCATAACTAAATGACCAAGTTGAAGTGAGTCACTCACTGAGACCATATTCTTGTTATATCCCACCCCCTGCCCCATATTCCCCTCCATTCTGCTTCTCTTTCTGGCCCTTTCTCCTAAGAGCATCCCCCCCACAAATTCCTTAGAAAAGAATGCTTGTTTTAGGCCCTGTGTCCTAAGAGGTATGTTAAATAAATTTGTGTATATGTTGGGATGTAGTCTTCAAATTGTACGTGTATTCTTATAGAATTTTTTGAGTCATTACTATAACTTGATTCTTCCATCCTCATTCACAGAGTAGAAAGGTCCAGTGCCAATGGTTTGAAGGCTGAGAGGTTATAGCTGGCTGATGTTCTCCAGATGACGAAGTTGTGGACATTATTCTTTTCTAAAGTGGCTGTCTACCACTGTCTCTTCTGTTTCCTTTCCATGGTTATGGCTGGCACAACATTCTGTCTTAGAGTGCCTACTATCTTCTCACCCCACCAGCTTCTCCTTTCCCTATTGGTCTCTGTGATGGTTACATTCTGTTGGCAACTCAATCACATTAAGAATTAAGAGACAGGCCTCTTGGTCCAGTCTAGGAGGGGAGTGTATTCCATGAAGGATTAACTGAGGTAGGAAGACCTTCCTCCAGAATGGGTGGCCCATCTCATATGGCTGCTGGTGCTACTTGCTGGTGTATGCTTTTTACGTGGCTGCCCTTGATACTCACCCATGGGTGCACCTACCTTACTTTGGCTATTCTACATGGACATTGGGACCAAGTTTAATCAGCCTTCCAATGTGGACTGAAGACCAGTGGTTCTCTGTGAATTAGGACTGCTGGATTGTATCCAGCCTTGTGACCAAGCAGTTACCAGGTTCCTCAACATTGAGGTCTGCAGACAGATATTGTTAGACTTCCCAAATCATATCCTGTAAGCTAATTCAATAAATACCCTTTTATTGTACAAATCCATTCTATTGCTTCTGTCCCCCTAGAGAACCCTGATTAATACAAGCCTCCAAATCCAGTAATCCTAAATGGTGAGTGGAAGGACATGGTTAGAATGACCCCAGGCAAATGATCCAGTACTAGCGTCCTAAGGCTCTCACTCAGAATATGATCTATTAGCCACACATTCAAGGGCTTCAAAGGAGCTGTGCTTTACCTTTATCAGGTACCAAGAAAGCACTATAAATGCCTCATATAAAATGAGAGGATGGACACAGATGACACAACTCAAATGCTAGATTTTTCTCTCCAAAGTCTCAAATTATCTGTTTTTACATTCTATCACTTCAGCTGACTTGAGATATATCAGGATAGTACAAATTAGGAATAGAAATATTCATAGATGCAGGGTAATCCCCTATTCCAAGGGGATATCACTTTGGTTCCATGGTGTGTCTGTCTCATGCTATGGGTACAAGACTCACAGAAGCTGGGGGAACAGGCATGACAGATGTTCATTCAGCAGAGTTCCTTTGTTCTGGATCGGTGGTACTGTTATTCAAGAGAATATTCCAGCAAGTCTCCTTACCTGTCCATAATGGGAAAAGATTCCTCCATGGCTTAGTGGAGAGACCTACTGGCTTGCTCCCAGGAACTAGCTTCTCTTACTATTGTAGATATGACATAAGATAATCTCCATTTTGAAGAAACTTTTCTTTTTATCTCTTTTCTTTAAACTTAGCCAATAGAGTAGTGTCTGTTGATTTTTTTTCAGTGCTGTATGATACAATCTTGGGCTCTCGATCATATCCTAAAATATCTGGAGTGAACCAGAGCCAAGATTTTCTTGGTTAAGGCCTCCAAGATCAAAACCTTTTGATTTGTGCCTATTTCATGTCTATAGTCATTCAAGCTTCAGCATAACTATCTACAGAATGTACTGAAAGACTGTTTTCTTTTGCAACCTCATTGATTTAAGTGTGAAAGACCTGTAGGGTCCATTACTGAAAAGAATTCCCTGGTCATGTTCCCAGGGAACATGGCATCTGGATAGTTGGTAGAGCTGGCAGGGGAGAATATTAGCATGTGTTCCTGAGGTACTAAGTGTCCGAAGTGTGTGTGATGGAAGCTTGACTGAATCTTGTGTTTCAATAATCTTTAGTCAACAAAACTGACATGTGCTTCACTGTATTATTTAAGAATTTATAAAACAAAAATCTTTTGGAGAAAAAGGTTGATCAAGGAGAAAGTTTCCAAATCTTTTTTCTTTTCACTGAGCAAAGGCTAGGTAGCTTCAATAGTATGTAATGTGCATGTTGGCATAGGAGTAGAGGATGCTTACCAACATTCCAAAGGATTTAGACAGCAATGAAGAAGGTGGATGGGGGACTGTGTGGAAATCATTCCTTGCAGAAAGTGAGGAGGAGTCATGAAAAGGACATGTGGGAAGGGCTTGATTAGAGGAATGCATAGAGAAGATTGCAAATGGGTGGTTACTGCAGCTGGTACAGCTGGGCAGAGAGCAAAGTCATCTTCCAGAAGGTGTTCACACTACAGAAATAACACCACAACCTTCCCAAATGTCTCCTCTCCTTCCTTTTTATTAAATTGAGGATGGAACATAGGTTCTTGCTTATGTTATGCAAGTGCTCAAGTGCTGAACTTACACCCATGGGCCATTCTTTAGTTTTTAAGTGTCTCTTTATTCTCAAGATCCTTTGAAAAATTGTCAAATCAAGAGATAAATTGCAAGTAATATTAAGGAGTACTTAGACAGACATTTACAGCTAGATTTACCCATTGTTCATATTTTGATATTTTTGTGAGATTCGCTGAGTGCTAGTTGGAGATATCGTGTCACTTTTCCTACAAATACTTCAGATGGTATGGCATAAAACCAAGGACATTTTCCTACATAATCACACATGAGTGTTATACTTAGGAAGTTTAACATTGATGTAATTATATTATATCTAGTTACATAGTTTAGGTTATGGGTGGAATTTTGTCTCCTTTCCACATATAAAAGATCTTTTAATACATCAGAATTTGATTGTGCTTGGAAATAGGGTCATGACAGATGGAATGAGTTAGGATGTAGCCAATACTGGCCCCCTAATTCTATACGGTTGCTTTTCTTATGACAGTATGATTGTGTGAAGACAGACATGCATGGAGAAGGCCATGTTACTGCAGAAGCAGAGACTTTAAGTGTCATTTTAAGCCATCCATATTGCGGTATGTTGTTAGCAGCTCTAGGAAACTAATATAGCCCATGCTCAAATTTTGATTTTACATAATGACCTTTACCTAATATCTTTTATAGCTGTGTTTTTAAATAAAGGATCCAATTATTAATCACATATTGCAATTACTTAGGATTTTTCTTTATATTTATTTAATATGGAGAGTTCTTTAACTATTTTTCTTTCCTGACATTGACATTTTAATAGTATATGCAAGTTGTTGCATGTCCAATAATGTTCATTTGTATGGCTACTTCTATCTAAATTGATCTAGATTAAACACTTTTCAGAAAATTTTCATATAAGTGATGCAATGTTCTTCTCAGTGCTTCTTCCCTTAGGAAAGTAATAATATTAGTTTGCCCCATCTTGACCAGGGCCATGTTTGATCATTGATTAAGCCAGTGCCTGCCAGATCTTTCCATTGTAAAAATACACCTTTCCTTTCTAATTAGGACATGATCTTTGAGATGATACTTTGAGTCTATGTATCTTTTCTTGAAGCCTGTTTTGGTCTTAAAATATTCATTTTAAACCCCTGGATATCCTACAAAACCCACACCATAAGATTTGCTATGATGCTCTCATAAAATGCTCCCACACCTAAGACTAAAGCAGAGCCCTTTCCCTCAGAAAGAATTGATGTATAGTTGCTCTTTCAGGAAAAGAATGGTGGAGACACAAAATAATAGGGACTGAAGAAAGACTGAAAAGAAAAAAGTAGGGTGAAAAGATAAAAGCAGATAAAGTCAGTCCTGTGGATTCAACCAACCACAGATGGGAGTGTAAATAGCTACTGTACTGATATTTTAGTACTTCTTTTTAAGTTGGTATGTCTGTCTGTCTGTCTGTCTGTATTTGTATACATGTATACACGTATACATCTGGGTCTCTTGCTGCTGCAAACCAATGCCCATTACATGGGTGGCTGAGGAATTGTGCCTCGGACATCAGTCTTGGCAAACAAGTACCTTAAACCACTGAGCCCTCTCCCTAGACACCTGTTCTGCATTTGTAGACTTTTTTCTTGTCATGATTCTTCAACACATATAATACAGCAACTATTTATATGACATTTACATTGCATTAGGTATTATAAGTAATCTAGAGATGATTCAAAGTACATGGGAGAATAGATATAGGCCCTGTGCAAAAATCTTTTTATAAGGGGGGGCGGAGCAAGATGGTGACCGAGTAACAACGTCGCCAGGACTCTCCGGAAAGGTTTGATCCCCTCAGCTGGTATCCAGGCTTTGGACACAGGCCGAACCCGAGTTCGGACTCTCCCTCCCTCCCGAACCCCTGGGCTGCATCAGATAGGGTTCGCGAGCAGCTCTCTGCTCCCCTGTGGAGCAGAGGGCCGAGCCCTCCTCCCCACTAGCTCCCGCCATTATCCCCTGGGGCAGATTCCAAGCTCTCCACAGAGGTTTCATTGCAGGACTGAGACCCGGGCACCCACTCACGGCCTCTCCTCGGCTTCGGCTTGGGGTCCACAGCAGGGTTCCACAGCTGATCTCAGCTCTGCAGGGGAGCACAGAGCTGGCTGGGCCTAGTGCACCCAGGGATCACGCCTTTGTCCCCTCGCGTGGGTTCAGATCCCTGGCGCCAATTGAGAGGCTTCCCCGCGGGAGCGGCCGGTCCTCAGAGGCGGTCTTCCCCACCTTCTGAGAGGGGAGGTTTGGGGCCTATCAGCCTCTCCTCAGCTTCAGAAACGCTGCGGGTTCCCAGCAGCTCTCGGCTCTGCAGGGGAGACAGCAGCTGTGCCCTTCGTCTGCACCTCAGGCTCTACCTTTATCCCCTCGTGGCAGATTCCTGGTACTTGGCGCCAACTGAGAGGCTTCCCTGTGGGAGCAGCCGGTCCTCAGAGGCGGTCCCCTCCACCTTCTGAGAGGGGAAAGAGTGTTTCTCCACGGAGGTTTGGGGGTCTGTCTGCAATACAGGCCCAAGTTTGGGGCGCCCAGCCTCTCATCAGCTTCGGGACCACTGACCCCCACTTCTCTATCAGGGCATGGGCAGAAGCCAAAGGAAAAACGCAACTTCCCAAATCAGGGCCGCTAGTCCCATTATGGAACACAAAACTGGCAAGGAGGTGGAAGAAGCTCATACAGAATTGCAGAGAGAGAACATTATGACTCCTGACCACAACAGCAATGCAGATATGATGCAGTTAAGGGCTGACATTGTAATTATGAGAAAAGACATAAATGAGTTGAAGCATTCCTACTCAAGCATAGACTCAAAACTGAATGCGATGGAGAGAAATATGAATGATTTCAGAAATAAATTAAGTGAATTAAAGATTAATCAGCTAAGAGAAGAGCTGGA